>JAASGM010000509.1:0-18146 GCA_023334215.1 Globisporangium cystogenes | reverse complement strand
TTGGCGGCGCTAATAACACCACCAAAGCAGCCGTCAGCTATCACACATACAGTGTGATAGCTGACGGCTGCTTTGGTGGTGTATCTTTTTCATTGGCTACAGAGTCACCGCTGACACGATTGACGTATACCGATCGTGTCGAACGCAAAGATGCTCATTTCGTGAATTATGAAGATTATTTGCTGAAGATCATCGTAAGTTTTGTACACAAAAACGAAGCCTGTTGGTCCCGCACTTATAGCAAGAGCAAGCTCGCGCTGTCGTCAGTAACCGCAGGATGCGTTCTGCAGTTTGGTCGGAAGTTTGCCTCAGGCACGTTGCCAAGCGTACGATAGACGGTCGTTTGGTTTGGCTCGACCGGTCCGAAAAGAGACCTGGCCCACTTCGCGAGATGGTATTGTAATAAGTGAGCTCATGGTTCTTGCTGTGGTGCTGTCGAAGTGCTTCCTTCCTTCGGGCGCCGGTGCTCGAGCGCTTGAGCGAGCTAAGGTGATCATCGTGCCAAAGGCGCTCAGGTCGTGTCTGATACAAGTAAACTTGGAGATCTTCAAGTTGCCGAGTTGCCTGACTTTATAAATTGTTAAATATTCATAGAGGAAGACACCCACGACTTTGTAAACTTGTGGTGTCATCCTGCGGTGAACACTCGCTCGTCAGAGCTCTGGCTGCCACTCACGCGGCCTCAGCGTGCTGCGTGGCGCGCGAGCGGTCCTCGAGCGCCTTCTGCGCGTTCAGGCGCGACTGCTTCATCGCCAGCGCGAACGCGGACGCAGCTGTCGCGGCCTTGCTGTCGCGCAGGTCGTCGAACACGTCGGCGGGGTACCTGGAGGACGCGCGTGCAGTCGCCGAGGAGACAAAGTCCTGGTGGCTGGGAGTGCTGGCGTTGCTAGTGGCGACGCCGTGGTGGCTCTTAGCGAACTGCGGGCTGTTGGGCCGCACACGCGCCTGGTTGAGCGAGCCGCGCGAGCCGACGGAGCCGCGGTCGGCGCCGCCGCTGCCGGACGAGCTCTTGTCGAGCGAGTTGACGCTGCTGCTGGACGCGCTGAGCGGGTTCGGCGTGCCGGGGGCCTCGCGCTTGATCGCGCTCTGCGAGAGCACGTTCGTCGAGTCGTAGCCGCCCGACGAGATGAGCGCCGCCTTCTCGACCGAGATGTGCGACGCGCGCGTCGTGACTGACGCCTCGTGGCGCGTCACCAGCACGCGCTCGACCGTCGGCGGCACGGAGACTTTGCCGCTCGCGGCCGCGAGCAGCGCCGACACGTCGACAATCCAGTGGTTGAAGCCGTCGTCGCTCGAGACGCGGATGCCCGGGCCGCCGCCGTACAGCCGCTGCAGCACCTCCCACACCTCGGTGGAGATGAACTGGTAGCCGCTCTCCTCGTCCGAGCTGCTGCCGTGCGCGCTGACGCCGTCCGCGCAGTCGTCGCGGAAGAGCTCTGGGCGCTTCACGAGCCTGCCCTTGCTGAGCTCGAGCAGCGCCATGTTGTCGATCGGCCCGGGGGGCGACGACGCCGCGGCGTGGATCAGGCTGTTGCTCGGGCTGCTGAAGACCGTGCTCGTGCCGCTGCTCGTGAAGACCTCGGCGGCGCTCTCCACGTGGCTGCTGTACGGACCGTCGTCCGCCGAGCGCGTAAACGCGAGCCAGCGCCGCAGCCACTTGCTCGAGATCACGTACATCTCGGTCTGCGTGCTGCCGCGGCGCTCCGACTTCTTCCCGGCCGCCATCACGCGGTGCACCTCGCCGAGGCGGTCGTGGTACTTGGGCGTCGCGAGCGGCTGGTTCAGCGGCGTCGGCTGCTGCTGCTTGGCGCTCCCTTCGAGCGACACGCGCGCGTCGCCGTTGTGCATCATCGTCTGCAGCAGCGTGACGCACGCGACGCACGCGCGCTTGGGGGCGTCGAAGCGCCCGGCGAGCAGCACCTGGTCGTTCGAGCAGTCGCCGCACACGAGGTCGCCGCACACGCGGCAGTGGTGGCGCCGCCGCGAGAGCTTGGTGAACATGGCGTAGCACACCTGGCAACACGCGCAGTCCTGGTCCGCGCGCCACTCGACGTCGTACTTCTGCGCCTTGAGCTCCGCGCGCTGCGTGCGCGAGAGGCTCATCGCGAGCCGGGAGCGCGTCTGCGAGCGCGCGCGCGCGGCCGGGCCCGACGCCGTGGGCGGCCGCCGCGCCCGCGCGTCGCGCTTCTTGGGCGAGAAGGACGCCGCGTAGCTCGCCATGGCCGACTCGACGTCGAACGGCGCGAGCATCGCCGCCGCGGCGCCGCCGTCGTCCGAGGCCGCGCCGCCGTCGTCGCTGTCGGTCGCCGCGCTCGCGGACGCCGGCGACAGCTCGTAGCGCACGACCACGGGCCGGCGCTTGTCGCGCCCGCCGCCCGCTCGGGTGGTCGTCGCCGTGGTCGTCGTCGCCGCCGCTGCCTTGTTCTCCGAGCGCAGCTCCCGCTGGTGGCGCCGCAGAGCCGACGCGCGCGCCGCGGCGCCGTCGAGCCCGTCGTCGGAGCTTTTGCTGTCTGTGGACTGCGACCTGCTGACGAACGGCGGCCGCGCCAAGTCGGACGCCGCTGCTGTCGCCGTCGTCGTCGTCGCTGGTGTTGCGCTTGGTGTTCGCGAAGACTTGCGGCCGAAGAAGCCGCTCATCGCGACGGTTTCAGCGTGTCAACAAATGGGGAGGCGGTTCAATGTGAAGGGGGGAGGGGAGGAGAGGGGGTGACGCCGAGGGTGACGATACGCCAGAAGCAGCAGATGGACGCTTGTAGCACGTCGGCTGGGGCGTCTCGGGTGTGTACGGGCGGCTTCGTGCGTCTGGGGGGTCTCGGGAGCTTTTGATAGTGGCTCGTGGCCGAAGAGTGCTCGCTCACGCTTCCGAGCCTCCAAGACCGCGCCGCGTATTGTCGTTGCGACGTCGGTGAACCGGCTCCTCCCTCGAACGACTTGATTTCAGTAAGGGAGCCGGAAAGAGAGGCGTTTGCATTTTTGGCTTTCTTCACTATCGCGAAATCCGTTCTGGTGCTGAAAAGTGCTGAGAGGCAGGAAACGCGTTACTTGCCCATGTGCAACACCAGATGAGCGACTGCACCGAGTTGAATCGACTCTCCCGTGTTTGTGTGTGTGTGTGGTGGTTCACTGGTGGTGACGAGAGTCTCTCTCTAACTTTCTATCAGCAAACGTACGCAGAGCCTCTCGACAATGCAGCGTCTTCCACCGATGAAAACCGGACTCTCGGAACACTGCGTCAGTTCGGCTATGTGTCCACAGCCACAGAGACACAGCTTCTCAGCATGCGCAACACCGTCGAGCGCGTTAAATAGCTCGTTCATTCGTCAGTCCCAGTGCTGCCGTTGCTGTTCATCATACATCTACAGATCTCCTCTCTCGCAAGCAGTCGCCTCTCCCTCCGACCCGCCTTCTCTCCCTCCCTCCCGCTTCGGCCTCGCCTCGCCCTCCTCGCCTCTCGATGCGTCTCGCTCTACATGTCGAACGTGAAGGAGCTGACGACCGGGTAGTGGTCCGAGAGGTTGAACTGTGGCTGGTGGCGCCAATTCCACGGCGTGCTCGTCGTGAGCGGCACGACCCAGCTCCTGGCGCTCGACGGCTGCCGGTGGCCCTTCGACAACAGCACAAAGTCCAGCAGTTCGAGGCTGCCGTCTGTGCTCAAACCGTCCGCCGCGAGCGCGTTCAGCCGCGGGTCGAAGCTGAACTGCCGCGCCAGCTTCGGGTCGCTGTCGCTGCGCAGCACACTGTTGACGTCCGGACTGCCAGCCTTCCCGCCGACCGTCGAGCGCCGGTTCGGCGTGGCCACCACCGCCGGGTCCCGCGCGTTCAGCAGCTCGAGCATCTCGTCGTACTCGTGGTCCGTCTTGTTGAGCCAAAAGTTCACGTTGAGGTCGCCGACGATCAGCACCGGGTCGTTCGACGGGTCGATGCCGCCGATCGAGCGCTGGAAGTCCGCGATCATGCGCATCTGCGTGCGCCGCATGGCGCGCGACGCCGGGTCGCTCCACGCCTGCAGGTGCGTCGCGAATACGTGCACGGGCAGCCCGTCCTTGAGGATCTTGCAGTACAGCACGCCCTTGTCCGCCAGCTTGTCGGCGCCGAGACACGCCTCCTTGAACAGCTTGATGCGCACCGACACGATCGGGTACTTGCTCGCCAGCACCACGCCGCCGTTCAGCACCTTGCGCATGTTCTCGCGCTTCAAGCGCTTGTGCCCCACTGTCGGCGACGCGTAGAAGTACCCGGCGGCCTTGAGCTTGTCGAGCAGGATCGCGCGCGCGCGGTGGTCGAAGCACTCGGTAAAGACCCACACGTCGCACGGCGGCAGCACCTCGGCGATCAGCCGCGCGCGCGTGTTCTTCTTGGGCGACACGCTCGTGAACGCGCTCACGATGCGCGGCATCATCCACACATTGTACGTGCCGACCGACACCGACACCTGGCGCTTCTCCAGGTGCGCCAGCTGCCGCGTCGACTCCTTCGCCATGGACTGCAGGTCGCCGTCCTCGCGCAGCGGGATGAGCGTCGCCTGCGACGTCTCCGTCGTCAGGTACAGCTGGCAGTCCTTGTAGTACTGGCGCGGGCGGATGCCGCACGCCTTGCCGTTGTACTCGGCCACGATGGCCATCGGCGAGCCCCAGCGCAGGAAGCTCTCGTTCGTGAACGGGTGCTCGAAGCCCGAGCCCGAGCCGGAGCTCGAGCCCGTGCTCGTCCCGTGGTGCAGCACGCTCTTGTGCTGTACCGACTGGATGGTCGCGATGAAGTACTTGCCGCCGCTGTGCGCGAACGACATATTCGGCAGGTCCTTGAGCAGCTGCTTGAGCCGCTTCTTGTGCTCGCGCTGGTCCCGCTGGCGCTGCAGCGAGTCCGAGATCGAGCCCGAGATGTCGTGCGCGAGCGTGACGCACGACTCGGAGAAGCGCCGGTAGAGCCGCTCTTGGTGCACCTGCTGCTGCTGAGGCTGCGGCGGCTCCGGCTGCTGCTGCTGCTGGGACGGCAGCGAGCTGCTGAGGCCGTAGAGCTCGAAGGACGATGCTCCAGAGCTCTGCGGCGGCAGCGTCTCGCAGCGGTTGAGCGTGCGCAGCGCTCCAGTCTGCTCCGAGTACGGCCGTCCGCGCACGCGCCGCGGCTGCGAGCCGCGCATCGTCTGGGAGATGTCGAGCGACAGCGGCAGCGACCGCGGCGGCATCTCAGTGTGGCGGAGCCGGGTCGCGTCGGCACTCGACGCGCTCTGCGTCACCACGCTGCTCAGCGTCGAGTCTACCGCGCTGCTGGTGACGTTGGTGGTGGTGTTGCCGCCGCCGCCGCCGTTCGTCAGCGAGCGAAGCCGCGACGTGAAGAGCGACGCGAGGCTCTGCGGCCGCTGCTTCTTCTTGGGCACCACGACGCCCTTGTACATGCTCGACTTCTGGAGGCTCGGGAGGTTCGCCTGCACGTCGCGCTGAAAGTGCAGGTTCTTGAGCGGCTTACTGAGCGTGACGGCGCCGCGGTGCAGCTTGTAGCGGATCGCGCGGTGCGTCGCCGCGTGCACGACCACCACGGGCGACCCGAAGCGCACGGGCCGGCCGACGCTCGCGAGCACGAGCGATTGCGTCATCGGGTCGTACTCGAAGATGCGGAACGTGATGGGCTTGCGCGGGTCGTTCTTGTCGCCGCCCGGCTGCGGCGGCGGCGGCCCGTGGTTCACGCCGCTCGCGGTGCTGCCGGGCGCCGTGTCCGCGGCGCTCAACTCGGCGTCGTCCAGCTTGGAGCCGGCGCGCACGCGCATGCCAGCGCCGTAGATGGTGCCGTTGCCGCTCGCCTGCGTGACGAGCGCGCGCGCGTGCAGCTCGTCGTCCGCGTCGGCGGCGACGGCGGCGTCGTCCGCGTAGATGGCGTCGGAGAAGAGCGCGGCGTAGCGCTTGCGCAGCAGCCCCTTCTTCCAGATAAGCAGCCCGGCGACGCCGAACGTGCCGCCCGTGGCCACCGTGAGCAGCGCCAGCAGCGCCATCTGCTGGTACGTCAGGTTAAACTTGCGCGTGAGCGCCAGCAGCTGCCCTTCGCACAGGAAGCACACGCGGTCGCCGTAGCACACGAACTCGTCCTCGTCGCCCATCGGCGGCGCCGCGGGAACGGATGACGTCATCGTCGCTGGTGCTGTTCCTGTAGCCGCGGCGAGCAGGGGGCGCCGCACGCCGGTGCTGCTGGCGCGCCGGCGGACGTCCGGCATCTCTGGAGCTCTTGCTGCTGCTGTTTCCTGCGGTCGACCGGTCGACGGTTTGTCCGAGTCGATCGAGAGAGACTGAGAGAGCGAGAGAGAGACTCACTCTCACAGACTGACGACGACGACAACGACGACAACGACGTGAACGACGACGACGACGAACTGCGCGATCGAGGGAAGAAGCGAAAGTGATGGCGCTCCGGTCGGCTGCTTGCTTGTGCAAGAAAATGTGGTGTGGTTGTTGTGTGGCGTGTCAGGGGTTCCTGTTTGTTTAAAGTAAACCCTGTCTGTTTACCGTTGTTTATCCGACGCAAACCACACAAAACCTTTATACTGTGAATTAAACTCGTGTATAAGTGTATAAGACGTCGATTCATTCATTCATCAAACAATGGGAAAAAATCGAGGAGCTTCGATTCCTAAATTTCAGGAATGCGAAGAGCCGTAGTGAAACTCCACTTCCAAGTTTCGCGCGCGATTTGGAGCGTGGTCATCAGGAATCCGAGAGCACACGCATGGCACGAAGTAGACGTCCACGAAAGGCATCCAGCTACTCGATGTATTCAAGGCGGGGAGTCCTCCGCACGTGCTGCCGCGCGCGCGCGCGCGAGAGAGAGAGAGTGAACACGGAACGCGGTAT
This sequence comes from Globisporangium cystogenes, assembly GCA_023334215.1. Lineage (NCBI taxonomy): Eukaryota > Oomycota > Peronosporomycetes > Pythiales > Pythiaceae > Globisporangium > Globisporangium cystogenes. Next base: position 11,310 of record JAASGM010000509.1, on the reverse strand, counting down.
CACTTTCGTCCAAGATGCGCCGAGGTTTTGCTTTTCCTTAAAAATGAGGTCTCAAATGGTGAGATTCGACTAAAAATGTGCTGGAGATTACGCCCAGCGAGACGATCGGCGACGCTTACTCTGCTGCGCTGGCTTGAGACCGGCGCCTCGCAAGAGCAAACAAGCCGGTCGAGCAGATGACTGTCGCACGCTCTGCTTTGCGTTGATAAAAGTACGTTTGACGCCATCGCCGCTGACCTGCTCTTCTTGGTTTGCTCTGTGTCGGTCTGTTTCGGTCGAGGACGCGAAAAGCTCCTCGAATCCAGAGATCGGAACGTCATCACGCAGCAAAGGGATGGGCATGTTTTGGGCCAAAAATCGGCATTGTCACACTGGAATTTGCTTTTAGCCCGGACTCTTTTGATAAATGGCGGAAAGAGACTGTTACTTCGACCTGCGTTACCGGATTGAACCCGCAAAGCAACGCACATTCCTCTCACTGTTTGTATGAAAATGTGGATCTTGATACTACAAGCGATCACTCAAGACAGGAATCGACATCTTACAAATACCAAGTGCATCGCATTGTTGGGCACTTGATGCCCATTTCACTGTAAAATACACCCAAACTGCACTGGCGTAATCTTCCAAACGCCCTATCTGAAAGGCACTTGAATAGATTGGGCACGTCTTGACAAGAACTTGGACAACCAAGATCGTCGAGCGTGTGCTTTCATCACTTGCACAGTCGACACCCTGCTATCGACTCTACGCTGCTAGCCTTCTCATTCACAAAGCTGATCTGCTCTCCACGACTGCAAAGTGCTCGCACGCGAGCACCCCATCACTCGCCTGCGCGTTTGATCCGACCTCGATGCACCATGATGATCACTCTGCGCCGCGGTGCCGCAGATGATGATGGCGGCGAGAGCCGAGAGCGAGCGAGCGAGAAGCGAAGGAGGGAGAGAGATGGCCACTCATCTTCCGGTGGAGTGTGGTGCTATCCATGTGAACGAACGGAGGCCGCCCGCCACACGCTGCGACTCCAAGCAGAGCGTCTTCTCTGCGAGGAGCTGCTCGCCTACTTGCCTATGTGTGTGCGTCTCCTCCTCCTGCTGACTCACTTGCTGAAGCTCGCGAGCACGTTTCTTGAACCGCGACACCATCAGCTCCGACCTTGAAGTCGACCGCTGCGTCTTTGGGGCCATAGTTGAGCAGTGACGCAGAAGCGATGGCCATGACAACAACCTCAGCCTCCGGCCCTTTTGTATCAGTCGTCCGAGTCCATACAGCCAGCGTGTCCTCGCCTCACCGCAAGCTCAGTGCTGCTGAACTGTGTGCTGCTTCTCGTGGTGCACTCTCGGTTCAAGTCCGAAAGTCGATCTTGAAGATGTTTATATGCGCGTTTGTATGCAAGAACCGGCCAGTCGGTTGCAACAGGAGAAGAGTCTACAAATTACGCATATAGCCGCCAGCTCCAATTCACCATCAGACATTAGCGCCGCCGAGCATGGCGAGCAGCGACGACGACGACGGCTTCGGCGACTTCCTGAGCGAGGGCGAGGAGGAGTGCGCGCTGCAGGCGCAGGAGATGGGCGCGCTCGAGCGCCGCATGAAAACCGTGCGTGCCGACGTCGTTTGCTGCGACTCCACGGACGCTCCAGCGGTTACAGAGACCGACACCTCGCCCGCGTGCAGGAAGGCATCCGCGACGGCATCGAGTTCGGCAAGGAGGACACGCTGCAGCAGGGCTTCGACCAGGGATTCGCGGCCGCTGCGCTCGCGAGCTCCCGCTTCGGCGCGCTGCGCGGCGCACTCAGGTGCGTCACCATCGTTGTCATCATCGTCCGTGCTGGGAACGGTTGGCTGGGAGCGCGCGACTGACAAGTGGTGCGAGCAGCGCTGCGAAGGCGGTTGGGCTGCTGGGCTCGCTGCCGAGTGCGGACCAGCATGCGTGCGAAGAAGTCGCCGCGCGCCTCCGCCGGCTCGAGGTCCAGTGTGCGCTCCCGCCCGAGTCGACGGCTCTCGAGCTCTCGGCGGCCGAAGCCGAGCGGGTGGTCGCGCAGGCGCGCGAGCTGCTCGAGAAGCTCCAGATCAACGTCCCGAGCCGCTCCTGAGAGCCCCGTACAGTAGACAGCGCACGCGCCTCCGATAGACAGCAGGGAGGAAGAGCGCGCATTGCCACCGACTAGCTCCCGAGTACGCGCTGCGCCTCGCCTGCTATGGACGCTGCGCCGGAGAGGCTCTCGAGCCGAGGGAGCGACTTCGTCCGGTTCGGAGCCGTGTGCGGCCGCGGCAGCGCGTGCACAGCGTCCGGGATCTCCACGGCCGCCGCCTGGCACCTGCCGGCCAGCGCCACCCTCTCGAGGCTCGAGCCGTCGTCGATCAGCGCGCCGGCCGCCTGCTCGCCGCTGTCGGCGGCCACGTGCGCGTGCGCGACGACGCCGGAGAAGAGCACCGCAGCGGCGCTCGCGCTCTTCGAGGGCGTCGCGGCCGCCGGCTTGGGCAGGCGGAAGCCGGCGCGGTAGACGAAGTCGGCGGCTCCCGGCGCGTGGTGGACGGGCTCCGCGCTGCCCTTGGGCCGCAGCCCCGAGTTCCCGGAGCGGCCGCGGACCGTCGACTTGGTGTCGATGCGGTTCGTCGACGCGGCGCTCGTCACGATCCGCTGGCGCCGCAGGCGGTGCTCCTCGGCCACGAGGTCCTCCGAGAAGGACGCCGACGCGCCGGCGGAACTCTGCGCGCGCGCCGCCGCGTCGTCGTCGTCCTGCGGCTGCGGCTCCTCGTCGACGCGCTCGTCGTCGATCGGCCGGTCGCACGCGATGCACGTGCCGAGGTTCCCTGGCCGCTTGCTCTGCGGGTTCCTCGGCCGCCCGGCGTTCGGGAAGAGGTTCGCGAGCCCGAACTCGAGCACGAACTGGAGCCGGCGCTCGAAGCCGTCGCGGAACTCGGCCGCGTGCTTGTTCGTGAGCAGCACGGGCTGCAGCTGGTCCATGTACACGCGCGTCTTGGCGCAGAAGAGCGCCGCCTTGGCGAGCCGGAAGCCCTCGAGCACCTGCTGCGGCGGCAGCTCGAGCACGACCGCGCCGGAGGCCGGGTCCACGGACTGCGGCCGCTTGGCCGTGAGCAGGTACTTGTTCTGGTCGATCGAGACGCCCGAGCCGAGGAACCGGATGACCTTGGTGAGCAGCACCGCGAGCTCGGCCTTGACGTCTTCGCGCGCCACCGCCGGCGCGCTCCGGCCAAAGTGCTCGAGCTTGAGCCCGAGCTCGGCGACCGCGAGCGCGAAGCGCGCGAGCTTGTCCTCCATGCCGTCGGCGCTCTCGGTGATCGCGATGCTGTCCACCATCGTGTTGAGCTGGTGGATCATGTTGCTGTTGTACCGGACCGCCTCCTCGAGCGCGTGCCTAACGCTCTGCGTCGTGCTCGCGGCGGCCTCGACCGCCTGCTGGGCGGCGTCGTCGCGCTTCGCGGCCTCGGCGAACCGCGCTACGCTCAGCGCGCTCTCCTTCTCGAGCGTGCCCTGCAGCGCCTGCGCGAAGACCTTCTCGTCGTCGATCATGGTGTTCAGGTCCCGGAGCATCTGCCGGTTCTTCGCGATGGTGGCCGCGTTCGTGGCCACGAGCGCGTGGATCTTGGCGACCTCGGCCGCGGCGCGCGCGAGCGCGAGGTCGGTGGTCGTCGCGAGCTTCCCAACCTCGCTTAGCTTGTGCTGCGTCTCCTGGATCGTGAAGTGCAGGTCCGCGCTCACGCGCTTCATCGCGCCGCGCTCGGTCGCCGCTTGCTCGAGCGTCGCGCTGAGCTGCCCCACGTGGTGCTGCAGCTCCTGGTGGTGTTCCTGCACGACGCCCGCGATCGTCGCGGTCTTCTTCTCGCCGACGGCGACGCGGCCGTCAACGCTCCCGAGCTTCGCGTCGCTCCGGACGAGCTGGTCGTTCAGCCGCATGAGCTCCGCGCTCTGGCGCAGGGTCCCGGCGTCGAGCGAGTGCAGCGCGTCCTGGTGCGCCTGCAGACTCGACTGGCACGACACGAGGTCGCCGCACACGTTCCGCAGCGTCGTGTCGACCTCGCCGGCGAGCGCCTCGTGCTTCTTCTGGGCGGTGAGCACTCGGCCGTCGGTCGTGTCGAGCCGCTCGGTGAGCGCTGCGACGTGGTTCGACGTCCCGGCTTCCTGGGCGGCCAGCTTCGTCTCCGCCTGAGCGCACAGCGCGTAGAGCTGCTCGATGCCCTTGACGTGGTCGCCCAGCATGCTCGCGTGGTCGAGCGTGTCGCGCTCGAGCGCGGCCGCCTTCGTCTTCATCTGCTCGACGTAGTCGCTCATCTCGCGCGTCACGTCCTCCTGCTTGACCATGTCGGTCTGGAGGAACTGCATGCTCTCCTGCAGCTTGCGCGACGTCGAGTGCATGCCGGACCACAGGTCCTGGATGCGCGCGGCGATCGTCTCCTCGAACACCGACTTCCACTTGTTCTCGGCGAGCTCGCGCTCCGAGAGCGTCAGGTTCATGCTGTGCTCGAGCTGCGCCTGCTGCGTCTGCGCCGCCCTGAGGCTGGTCGCCACCAGCACGTCGATCTCGGCGCGGAAGGTGGCCATGTCGCTGTGCTGCGGCAGGAGCTCGAGGTCGTGGCGCACGGTCTCGATGTCGACCTTCAAGCTGCCGAGAGCGAGCGAGGTGAGCGCGGGAGTCGAAAGCGAATGAGGCAGCAAACGTACGTGGACTGCGCGACTTCCTGGTCGATCTTGAGGCGGAGCTGCGCCGCGCGAAGCGACTCGATCTCCTTCGCGAGGCTGCCGAGGTCGACCAGCTTGTGCTCGCTGGCGCCGACGCCGACAAAGGCGTTCGCGCTGCTCTCGCGCCTGTCGCCTGCGTCGTGGGCTTCTCCTCTCGAGCTTGGAGCCGCCTTACCGCCTGCCTCATCAGCACATACGCTGGACGCTGCTGCGAGCTCGGCCGTAAGCGGCGCGAGGTCCATGCGCGTCTCGAGCGCCTCGAGCTTGGCGAAGATCTGCTCGAAGCGCGCCTCGAGCGACGAGAAGTCGACCGAGATGAGCTTCATGAAGTCGCTCTCCTTGTCGACGCGGCCGCCGCCGTAGCGACCCGCATGCTCGCCCGCGCTGCTGTACTTGATCCGAGACCCCATACTGCTCGGTCCACCGATCGATCGACGGTGGTCGATCCGATCGGAATAGAGAGCGAAACCATCCAGAGGACTCTGGTGGACTCTGGTGTACTCTGCGAGTACTCCAAAGTACTCCGATTCGCTGGAGGACACGGGAGTACTCCAGGTCCTTCGTCTCTTATCCGTCACGACTCGTACTCGTTGCTCGCGGCCATACAGTCCTCGAGGAACTGCGCTGCCGCCTCCAAGCCGCTCGCGCGCGCGATCTCGAGCGGACTCAAGCCGTCCTGATTCGGGAGGTACAGCGCGATGGCCGGCACGTGCTTGACGAGCTCTCGCAGCACGTCGACGAGGCCGAGCCACGCAGAGAGGTGCAGCGGCGTGTTGCCGCTCGCGTCCGCGTAGTCAACGAAGTCCGGGTGCTTCTCGCACAGATACGCCACGCTCGCGAGGTCGCCGCGGAGGCACGCGTGGGACAGCGGCATCCTGCCATCCGAGTCGGCGACCAGCAAGTCGGCGCCGAAGCGCTCGCCCAGCAGCTGCAGCACCTCGGCGTTCGGCGCAACATGCGCGCACGCTAGCTGGGCGGCGTTCACGACGTCGACTGCGAAGTACTTGCTCTCGAGAAGCAGCGCCAGGATCTCGGTCGAGCCGCTCGTCGTGGCAGCGTGGAGGGGCGAGTCGCCGTACAGGTCGCCTCCAGTCTGCGGATCGAACGCGTCCTCGCGTGCCAGGTGCGCGAGGAGGAACCGCACGGGCTCGACTTGCTGCGAGTAGCAGGCGTAGAAGAGCGGGGAGCGGCCATCTTCGTCTCGCCAGTCCAGAACGGAGCTCTGCTGCTCGTCCGTGTCGGAGTGTCCTTGCCGCGATGCTTCCAGAAGAGCTTCAAGACACGTGACGTGTCCGTTCAGCGCTGCGGCGTGAACTGCAGTCGCGAGACTCGTGTAGTAGCACTCGGTGCACGCTGCCAGCGCGGAGGAGTTCGCTGCTGCCGCATCGGAAGTGGCCGTACCGTAGTACGCGGCGAAAGTGGTCATGGAGCACCCCAGCGGCTCGTCCTCGATGAGCACTGGGATCGAGATCGCACACTGCTCGTAGCGCTGCTCCTCGGGGAACCACCGCTGGATCTCAAGCTCGATCAGCGCGCGCTGGACTCTCGCGGCTTGGAAGTACCCCAACACAGCGCTGAGGTCGTCGACTGACTCGAGGGCTCCGCATCTCGTGAGCAGGTCGCCGCTCCTGATGCCGATCTGGTCGGCGACAGAGTCCGAGACGATGTTGTAGAACACCAGCAGACTCGAGGTCACCGCATCAGCGTCTTGGGCCGCGTGCTGGGGATCTTGTGTTGGCGTTGAGACCAGGACTTCGTCTGACCACTTGAACGGGTTCAGCTGGCACCCGAGGAGCCCTTTGCCCTTCCACTTACGCGGCTGGAGCAGCAGCTCTTCGTAGGCAAACAGGTCCACGCCGCGATCTCCACCCTCGGAAGGCACAACGCTCTCGTGCGGTCGCAGCACGACGAGCTTGATGCCTCGGCCGACGGAGCTCTTGACTTTGTCGGCGATCAGCAGCAGGCAGTTGGGCGTGAAGCCCGTGATGCCGCCGAAGTTGGCGAGCAGATCGCCGGTGCGCAGCGTCGCTTCCATTGCCGGAGAGCCGACTTTGACATGCAGCACCTGGGCGAACGGGTCCAGTCCTTGAGCTCGTGCTTCGCTAGTCGAAAGCAGACGAAGTGGCAGCTCCGCAGGCAGCGAGGCAATAGCTTCAGCAGTGTCGCTCGGCGGATCTGCCAGAGCCGTTGGCTCCGGTCCATCCGCGTGTGGAGGTCGATCGGATCGCTCCGTCAGAGAGACGCCTACGACTTCGTCAGCTGGAGCTACGAGGCAAGCGGGTGCGGGACTAATGCGCTGGTCCAGTGCAGTCGGACTCGGCTCCTGATCAAGAGCGTTCGGACGAGTTTCAGCCTGAAGTGTCGGTACTTCTTCGAGGTCCTTCACCACGTTGAGCGTGTCTCGGTCGCCGCGATCGCCGCTCTCTTGACCCTCGCAAGGCTCCTCTGGCTGGCGATCGCTCTCGCTCGCCGACTCTGCAGCATCTTGCGCTTCATAGTCTGCTTGGAGCACACTCTGCTCTAGTTGCACCGGCACTTGATCACAACCATCCAACGTTCGTGTTCCAGCGTCCACTCCGGTTGCATCGTCCGAAGCCGCACGAGACTCGCATAGCTCTTGGTCGTTCTCAGAATTCTCCGCGCAAGATGACGAGGAGAAGGACTCGCCAGAGTGCGGTTCTTGCTGCGGCTCGACGCTTTCATGCGTATGGGAGTCAGGACACTCGCGCACGTCCTCACCTTCTCCGTCTTGTGTCTTGGCGTCATCGTTACTGCAACGAGCGTCAGGGGAGCTGCTCTCGCCGCCTGTTTCACTCGCCGCGCTCTCGTTTGGCGCTGGCGCATCCTCTGACCCAGCGACAGCGCGCTCTGGAAGCGAACTCGGAGCCACGCTCTCATCGCCTGCTACGCCACTCGGCTGGTCCTTCGGCGCTGCCAACTTCTGGTTCTGCTTCTCCGCGATCAGCCGCGCCCGCTCCTTCTGCAGGCGGTGGATCTCCATTCGCCGCTGCTTGTCCTGCTCGTACTGCGCGGCTTGCGAGGCTCGGCGCTTCATCGTCGCCTCCAGCTGTCGCTGCGCCTCGGCTTCCTGGAAGCGCTTCCACTGCGCCTCCTCGGCCGCGATCTGATGCTTCCTCTCCAGCTCGGCGAGGAAGTCCTGCCGCATCGCGACTGCAAGCTCGTCTTCGACTGCGAGCTGCGCGCTCTCCATCTCGCGGATGCGTTGCTCTCGCATCGCCAGTGCTTCGGCTGCGAGCTGTCGCTGTCGAGCCGCGAACTCGTCGCGCGCCTTAGCGTCAGCCGCTGCCTTGAGGGCTTTCATCTTCTCCTCCATCGCCTGCTTCCGCGCAAGCTCCTTCTCCTTCGCCGCGCGCTCTTTCTGCTCTCGCTCAGCGTGGAGCTTGGCGAGGTACATCTCTCGGATGCGAGCCTCCTCCTCTCGCTGAGCCTGCAGCTGCTGGGCCCGCGCCTGCACCTTCTCTGCCTGGACGATGCGCAGCATGCGCACTTCTTCCTCCTGCATGTTGGCGCGCTCCTCTTGCCGCGCCAGTCGCGCCAAGCCCTCGGGCGTGCCGGTGTAGTCTTCCAGCGCCATCAGCGCCACCTCCTGCCTCCGCCTCGCTTCCGCCGCCTTGCGCTCCTTGTGGTTCTGCGCGGCAGACACCTCGTGCACCGCTGGCGCTTGTTGTGCGGTCGCCGTTGGGAGCTGCTTTGGCCGCGAAGACGTCTCGCGCGCTGCCGACGCGCTCTGGTACCCGGCGCTGCTGGTCACGTTCATCTGCCTCAGCAGGAGCATGCGGTCAACGCCGCGCGGCTCGGACTCCTCCGCCTGCGGAGCTGCTCGTCGCGCGCCGTGCAGCGGACTCTTTGGCGGCGGCGGCGCGCGACTGCCGCCCAGCGCGAAGCCGCCAGAGATCGCGGCGGTCGGACTGCTGCTGCTGCTGCTGCTGCTGCTGCTGCTGTCGACTGCGCTCCACGGGCCGCTCGAGTCCACCGAGACCGAGAGGATGCGGCTGCGGCCGCCGCGGAAGCTGTCGGTGCTCATTCTCGCGCACAGCTGTCGGTCACCCACGTTGGCGCTGCATACGCGCTGGTGCTCGTCGTCGTCTACTCTGGCAAATTGAGTGGCTAAAAAAGGCAACATGGTGGACGACAGAGTGATGGTCAGGACCTCCAGTTGAGTTGCCTCAGGTCTCGCCAGGTATGGCTCCTCTCGAGGTCCCTCTCCAAGACATCGCTGGCAGGCTACGTGGTCTTCTCTTCCAGATCTCCACGTCTTCGTGGTGGGCTTTGAATACCATGAGATGATTGGCACTTTGTGGACGTGCGAAACTCCATGCTGGTCGAGTGAGTGTGACTCGTCGGACAAGTCGCGCACGCGCCTGTTGCCTCGTGAATCCCAAGCCACAGGGAAGCACTTGTCCAATCCTCGCAGGCAGCACCACAAGCACGAGTTCGAGACGCAGGGAGAGAGAGTGTGCGCGACGATGGTGAAGGTGCTCGGCGCAGCGCCGGCGGCGTTCGTCGCGGCGCTGCTGCTGCTCGCGGCGACGCTCGTGGATCCAGCGACGACGGCAACCCGGAGTCTCACGCCCCCTGAGAAGGAGTTGGTGCGCGAGTCGCGCGGGGCGATCACGTTCACGACTGTGGGCGATGGCAACCAGCAACACCCGCCAACACCGCCCACGAGGAGCGAAAGGGGCAGGCAGCACGGCGGCGACGGTCTGAGTGACGACGAGAGTGCTCAGCGTGCACCGCAACGACACCTCGCTGGTGACGACGAGAGTGGCGGTGTTCGTGTAGAGGGCGAGAGTGGTGGTGCTCGTGTAGAGGACGAGGGCGAGGCCGTGAAAGATCACGAAGGCAAGCAACGCGGCCGTCACCGTGATAATCTCCAGAACGACCAACCTGCCAACGATGAAGATGCGAACGCTGGCGGCGGCGAGTACGAAGAGGAGGATGATGACACCGGACCCTACGAGTTCGTTGGGCCAGGAACTGGCCCGCCTGATGACTTCCCATATGAGACTCCATCTCCGTCGCACAATTCAAATCCGAGTCCAACACCCAGTCGACCGAACGAGCATCGAGCGCCGACGTCAAGTCCGGCATATGCTGATGGAGATGAGGACGACGAGGACGACGCTGACACCGGACCCTACGAGTTCGTCGGGCCAGGAACCGGCCCACCTGACGTCTTTCCTTATGAAACTCCAACTTCAGCGCACTACTACCACCCAAGTCCATCGAGTTCGAGTCCGACGCCAAGCTCAGCATACGCGAGTCCGTCACCAACACCAAGTCCGCCTTACGAGAATCCGTCGCAGACACCGATGTCACCCTCCGCTTACGAGAGCCCGGCTCCGACGCCAAGTGCCATGCACGAGAACCCAGCACCGACACCTAGTCAAGTGTACGAGAATCCAGCACCAACACCATCCTCCGCTTACGAGACCCCTTCACCGACGCCAACCTCCGCATACTACAGCCCGCCACCAACACCACGCTCGCCTTACGAGAGTTCGGCACCAACTCCAAGTCCAGTTATCGAGAGTCCGTCGCCAATGCCACGCTCCGCTTACGACAGCCCGTCGCCGACGCCGAGTCCAGTGTACAAGAACCCGACACCGACACCAAGCTCCACTTCCGAGAGCCCGTCTCCCACGCCGAGTCCGGTGTACGAGAATCTGTCACCGACGCCAAGTCCCGTGTATGAGACCCCAACACCGACGCCAACCTCAGCATACGAGACCCCGACACCGACGCCAACCTCAGTATACGACAGCCCGTCGCCGACGCCAAGTCCAGTGTACGAGAGTCCGGCGCCAACGCCAACATCCGCATATGAGAGCCCAGCACCGACTCCAAGTCCCGTGTACGAGACCCCAACACCGACGCCGAGTCCGGTGTACGCGAGCCCGACACCAACACCAGCACCAGCTACACCGAACAGCCCGAGTCCCAGTCCGAGTCCGACGCCGGCGTCGACTACTCCGTACAGCCCGAGCAGCAGCCCAAATCCGAGTCCGGGTCCGACGCCTGCGTTGACCACTCCGTACGGCCCGGCGCCCACGCCTGCGTCAACGGCCCCAACGCCTCAATCAACAGCGCCGAGTCCGGTCCCGACATCGAACACACCGACACCGAAGCCAAGCCCGGCGTCGAGCAAGCCGTACGGCTCCACGGATCCGGAGTACAGCACGAACTCGGACGGCTCGCCGCTCTCGACGGCGAAGCCATCCGGCTCGGGGACGACATCGAGCGAGACGACTGGCACGATTGGCGGCGCCACGGCCGGAGGGCATTCTCAGACGACCTCGGGCGAGAAGTCGACGACGAGCACGGCGCCGAGCAAGAAGATCTCTGGCGGTGCGGTCGCCGGCATCGCGATCGGGTGCGCGGCAGTCGTCGCGGTCTTCGCGGCGGTCGTGATCAAGAAGATGCAGGCCAAGCAGCGCGAGGTGGACCTGTTCGCGGACCTGAGCGACGACGCCGGTATGACGACCGACTACGCGGCGATGTGAGCACTTTTCGAGTCCTGAAGGACGCCGGGCAGGGTGAGCAAGAGAGAGAGAGATAGAGAGAGAGAGAGAGAGAGAGTGAGA
>JAASGM010000508.1:0-18167 GCA_023334215.1 Globisporangium cystogenes | reverse complement strand
CATGTATTTGGCTGGGAAGAGTCCAGATGCGGGGTGGTGAAGGCGGCTGAAGATCTCTGACATTCCAGCTCTTGCCACCAGCCACACACATACACACAGCAACAACTCGACATGGCGCGAACGCAGGCGCCGACCGAGCGCTCGGCGCTGCTGGGCGATGGCCGCGCGTCGCCGCCGCTGCTCGAGCGTGCGCGGCGTCTGGCGCTGCGGCACCGGCGCGCGCTGCTGGTGGCGACGGCGGTGGCAGCCGCTGCGACTGCGCTGCTCATGGCGTTTGAAGTGTTTCGCCACGGCTCCGCTCCGGCAGCTGCGGACGTCGAGGAGGTACGTGTGGTGTGTGTGGGGCCGCGCGAGCCGTCTCATGTCTCTAAACTCCGTCCGCTCCGCTGGACGCAGTTCGATGCGATCGTAGTGGGCGGCGGCCCTGCAGGCGCGGTCATCTCCAAGCTGCTCTCGGACGACCAGTGGCGCAAAGTGCTTCTCATTGAGGCCGGCGACGCGTCTCAGGTGGAGCTCGGGGGTCAGGTGCGCGTGCGTCCGCTGGTCGAGCGAGTCACCAGACGCGCTCACTCCCGCCGCTCGCGCAGACGCCGGTCGAGTCGCCGCTGAACGCGCTGAAGCTCACTGCGTTCGACGTGCCGTACTACTGGACGAGCGTCGCGAACACCCCGAGCCTGCACTGGGACTACCCGGACGTGAACATCGCCAAGGCGCTCGGCGGCTGCGGCATCCACAACGCGATGCTCTACGGTACGGCGCCTCCGACCTCCGACGACGCGTACTTGCTCGCGTGCTGACCCGATGATGCTCAGTCCGCGCGCTGCCTCGCGACCTGGAGCGGTGGGCGATGGCGAACTGGACGTGGGACAAAGCGCTGCAGATCTACTTGCAGATGGAAGACTTCGACGGCGCCGCCTCCGGCTTCCACGGCTCGCAGGGGATCGTGCGGACGAGCGAGGCCGGCGCCCGCGACGCGCTCTCGGAGGAGTTCGTGCGCGCGTGCGAGCACGTCGGTCTCCCGCGCACGGCCGACTTCAACGCCCCCTCCGGCCGCTTCGGAGTCGGCTACTACCACTTCAACACGCGCGACGGCGTGCGGGAGAGCGCGGCGCGCACGTTTCTCGGGCCACTTCTGCAAGGACGGAAGCAGTCGCAGCGCGCCAACTTCCGCGTGCGGCTCAACACGTTCGTATCGGTACGTGCGCCGGTCTGCTGAAGTCGCCTGCTTCCTGACTCGTGACGACGCTCTTGGGAGTAGAAAGTCGTGATCAGTGATGCTGCGGAAGCGGAGGGCGTGGAGGTCGTTCTCCCGGACGGAGAGCGGGAGACGATTCGGCTGGCCAAGTCGGGTCAGGTCATCGTGACCGCCGGAGCGATCAACACGCCGAAAGTGCTCATGATGTCGGGACTCGGGGACGCCTCGTTGCTCGAGGGGCTGAACCTCCCGGTCAAGAAGCACCTGCCGCGCGTCGGCATGAACTTGCAAGACCACCCGGTGCTCGGCGTCACCTTTGAGAGTCCTAACCCACTCGCGTTCGACTTGCAGTATGTGAACGCTGGAGCTGATGTGGTCAGCGACGCGTGATGATGACAACGGCGCGTACTGACAGAGCGTACCTGCGTCCTACTCAGAGCCGAGCTGGAGCTGTACTTCAAGGCGAAGCAGGACAAGGCGAAGAGTGTCTCGAGCTACGGGCTAATGGGGTCTGCGGGCATCAGCGCAGGCGCGTTCCTGATCCCGCCAGGGTCCACGATTCCGGAGATCCAGCTCACGTTCTTCCCGAGGAAATCGGAGCCACACCTCTCCGGGAGCTCCGAGCTTAACCATACGGCGGAGATCCTCTTCACCGTCGCGCTGCTGACTCCGCGAGCGAGAAACCGAGTCGTTCTCGTCCCGAGAAGCAACGACAGTGGTGCGGAGCTCATCCCCCGGATCGTATCTGAGGTTCCGGGAGATACGCAAGAGGAGCACTTGCGCGACGACGACGTGTGGAAGCTGTCATGGGGAGTGGGTGTTGTTCGCGAAATCGCTGCCGTCATGGGTGCGTTCGCACTTGTCTAATGTGCGGTCATGAACCACAGTTTGCGTGTTCTAACGATCTCATGAGTGGAGCTCAGCCAAGAAAGGGTTCGCAGGAAAAGAACTGTCGCCCGGCGCCGCCATCGCGAGCACAGACGGTATGAACATGCGCCGGAGGTGTGTCGCTCGCAAAAACCGCTGAACATCGTTGCCAATGCGCGCAGATCTGAACGCGTGGGTGCACAGTGCGGTCTTCCGCAACACCCACTGGGTCGGGAGCGCGGCGATGGGCAACTCCGAGGAAGAAGGCGTCGTGGACAATCGTCTGCGGGTCTTTGGCGTGAAGGGGCTGCGAGTCGCCGATGCGTCGATCATCCCTTCCATCCCAAACGGAAACGTGCACTCGTCGGTTCTGATGGCCGCGTCGCGCGCTGCTGAGCTCATCAAGGAGGACGATCCGCTCCAGTAATCGCGAGCGGGCGAAGGCGAAGGATCGTGTGCGTGTTTGTGTTGCATGTTGTTTGCAGTGTTGCGGCCGCCATCGACTCGAAATGATACGACGCTTAGGCAGCCATCACAGCGGCTTCCGGTCTTCTCAGTAGGAGGTGACGAGTCCACAGCGACGCTCATCAGGGAGTTGAAGTCGACTGTTGTGGCGTACCGACGTTGTTGACATGATAGCCGAGTGGCCTCTGCGCAACGTTGATAAACGCAGCCGGACTCGGTTGACTCCAGCACGATCACAAGTCCGACGAACATTGGCGAATGCCGATTTCAAGCGAAAGATCAGTTTGCGCTTGTTCGACTGCAGCAGCGAGGACTCGCACGTCTCGCGAACTCGACCTGCATCTTAGAGTTTCTCGAAAGCGATGTCCCAGCTCCACAAAGTCAACTTTGGTTGTCAACGACGCTAACTGCCAAGTTCTATTGTTACATTGGTTGTCATTCCAAACAGACAAGCACATTGAAGCATCGAAGCGAGATGGGCAAGGACGACGACGGAGAGCGGCGTGCCGGACCGCCGACAGCACCGCCGATGCAGTACGAGAGCATCATGCGCAGCTCGCAGACGTTCTTGCAGCGCCGCGACCTCGCCTCCTACGATGAAGTTCCGCTCTACTTTGCTTGGGAGCGTCTATACGCGACAGCCAACGCGAACCTGAGCGTGGACTTCGTCGGTGAAACGCAGCTCGAGTACTTGCAGCGCAAGGAAGCTCGACTGCCGCCTCGCCGCGGACTCGTTGCTGCTCCGTTCACAGGACTCGACGCAAAGTCACGCCAATCGGCGGCTGCCTCGTCGTATCTGCGCTCGATGGCTTCGCCGTCGGTGATTCGCTACATGGCGCATCGATACCGCCAGGGTGCAGCGAAGATGAAGGCTACTCGAGCACAACCGACATGGACTCCGTCTTCCTCCACCACGTCTCGGATCAGCCTGAAGCAGGCGAGGGGAACAAAGCGTGAAAGTCGCCGAAGAAGCAAAGCCATCTTGGAAGAGATAGAAGAGGAGCTTCGTCGGGAAAGACTTATGGCTGAACCCGACTTCATGGAGACCGAGGCACGTGAAGGAGACGAACTTAGTCATCCGAGCTCGTTTTCCAGCGACGACAGTGGTGACGATGAGGATTATGAGTCTGATGACGGCCCTGAGGTCTTCGCATCCAACAGAAGCAGTGCAACGACGAGGAACGGATCGTACTCGGCTCAAGTTCGTCCAGCCAGTGTCTCGAAGTCTGTATCGCCGCTCTTCGCCGCCGGGCTTTCACCAGTGAAGACGAAGGTCGCGTCTGTACGCAGCAACCGCGAGAAATGGACTCACTCGAGCAACTCCGTGGCTGTCAACCATGTGCGTGTCGATGCAGTGCTCAACACCGCCATAACTCGGCTCAAGTCACCGATGAGAAAGCTCTTCGCGATGCACGAACGTCCAGAGGGCGACACAGGCGACACCCTCGAACCACTCAGACGACAAAGAGATCAGAAACCCTCCATTGAGGGCGACAAGAGCGCTACAGCTGACCGGACGGTTGACAGCAGCTTCATGGAGAGCGACAACGATGAAGTCGATGTCCAAAGACATCAAACGGAAAACCCAGCAAATCCCGAAAGGCGCGATTCAACAAACCACATCCAGCAGAAGCGTGGGTCGAGCCGACACCCGAGCGCACCAGTCGCAACATCATCAACACCAGCAGCAGCACCGACAGCAGCATCAGCAACTCTGGGAGCTCCACCTGCCGCACCACCACTCGTGCCAACTGCCACGATCGGAGGCATCCGTGTCGGTGACGGCTATGACCTCGGCGGCGGCTCTGATGACGGCGGCTTTGACGACGACGACGACGACGACGACGATGACGACGGCGGCGACAATCTCGATGAAGACGATCTCGACTACCTCGAAGACGACAACGCTGCTGCTGGTCAAGTCAACGATCGAGACGAAGACACCGTGCCGGCAGCGAGGAGAAGCGTCGCGGGTCGACGCAGCTCATCTCGAATGTCGATGGCGGCGCCGCTGCAGCGGCACGCGTCACAGCACGCATCGCAGCTCGCGTCCCACCACGCGTCCCACCAGCACGCACAGCAAAAGCTGTCGCAACCACCGCAGAACAACATGAGCCGCAAGCAGAGCTCTGTGGGTGTTGCCACCGCCGCCGCCGCCGCCGCCGTGGTAGCCGACGACACTGTGGATGCCAGAGACTATTTCGGCGATGATCGCTATACAGCAGCAGCTACCGCAACAACAACAGCAGCAGCGGCAGCAGTAGCAACGGACGATCGTCGATCCTCTCGGGTGCGGTCGGGATCGCGGAGCCAGCACAGCCAACAACAACCTCCGACGACGCAGCAGCAGCAGCAGCAGCAGCAGCAGCAGCAGCAGCAGGAGAAGCGTCACTCGCAGCTACCGCAGTCGCAGTCGCAGCTGCCTCTCCAGCAGAAGCGTGGGTCGAGCCGACACCCGAGCGCACCAGTCGCAACATCATCAACACCAGCAGCAGCACTATCACTACCAGCTTCGGGAGCTTCAACGGGAGGAGTCTTCGGCGTTGCTTCAATCGCACCTGTGGTCCCTATGGAGTCAGGTCAGCGTGTTCAGCCCGGACAAGCTATGAGCGGTGTTGACGCTGCCAAGTTAGCGAAGCGGAGCGTTGGCAACTTGATTGCCCAAGGGCTGCCGACGAACGTGGTGTGGCCGCATGGCATGACGTCTAGCGACAAACGACTCGGTGAGAACTCGCGCCACCCGATTGCACCCCCAGGACTGGAGCACCTCGTGACGGAGCAGCAATGGCAAGAGTACTGGACGTGGCTGAACTGGTACTCGGCGTGGCAGGTGTGGTACTTGAAGGAGAGCAAGGCGAAGCGCAAGGCAGATCGCCGCAGCAAAGGCAAGTCCGGAACGGTTCGCAGTGAGAGCTCCACTGACAGGCGAACCTCGTCGTCGACGACCGCGAACTGGTGGCTCGACGTATCGGAGAGCAACGCCGGTAGCTCAGCGCGCAAGCCGGGTCCCTCGACACGCATGGGTGAAGTGGATCGCCACACTTGAAGCTCACGGGGCAGCAGATAAGCAACGAGCGTAGATCAATCTACAGAACAGATACAACTGAGCGTACACACGACTTGACGTTCGTTTCCCAGGCGCTAAGAACAGCAGCACTTGTGAAGCTCATGGTCCGCGTCGGTGTCGACGAGTCTGCGGCGGCGGGCGACGCCGCCAAGACGTCGAGCACGGTGGCTCCGCTTCCAATCCGCCAGGCGCCGCCGGCGAACGGCGCGAGGATCCACAAGGACCATGGGTCGTGGAGGAACCAGCTCACGGCGTTCGCCGCGTCGAAGGCGGACCTACTCACCACGCCGCCGCAGCAGACGGAGACTTCCAAGTACTCGGCGGTGACGCCAGGGATGCTGTGCGCGATGTCGCTCCGGTCGCGGCTCCGGTTCTACCTCAGTCGTCCAGAGGAGTCGCGGGTCGGCTGGGTCGTGCACCACTGCGTGATCGTAACTCTCGTGGCCAACGCGTGCGAGATGGCGATGGAGACGCTCGACGGTCCGCGACACACGGCCAGCGCCGCTCCCGCGTACCCGTTTCTCCCCAGCGACGGCTTCTTCCAAGCCGCCGAGTGCGTCTTCTCGTCGCTCTACCTCGCCGAGTTCGTCCTGCGGTGGATGGTAGCGAGCCACCAGCGCCGGTTCTGGCGGTCAAAGACAACGTGGTTGGCGCTGTTTGCACTGCTACCAATCTTCATCGACGCTGGCGCACGCCTGTTAACCGATGAGAACGTACGCGCGGCCGCAGAGGTCGTCGCGTTCAACCTGCGGCTTGCGCGCGTCGTGCGCATCCCCGTGCTCTCGCGCGTGTACGTGGGCTCCAAGGTCCTCTTCGGTGCCATCGCCAAGTCCATCGCGCCTCTGAGCGTCACGGTGCGCGTCGCGTAGCTGCTGGTTGTCACAGTGGCGTGAGTGCAGACACACTGACTGCTCGCCGTTCACTACTGCAGCTCTTCTTCCTGATCGCGGTCGTCATGGTGTTCGCGACCGGCATCTTCTACGCTGAGCCGTGCTACGACCTCGAGTTGTGCCGCTTCACTGACATCTTCAACGCCGGCTACTTCGTCATGACCACGTACGCCACCCTCCCCACTCGAACGCTCTCACGCTGCTCTCGCGCTGTAGTCCTTGGTCCCGTGCCACATGCTGACGAACGCCCGTCGTTGCCACTCACCTCCTCCAGAGTCGCGACGGTCGGGTACGGCAGCCAAGTGCCGTCGCTCACCAACGGCGCGTCGGTCGTGCTCACGTGCATCGTGATGCTCTTCGGTCAGCTCTACCTCGCGATGCCGCTGGCGATCATCGGCAAGAACTACACGACGGCGTGGAACCGACACGACGAGCGCCTCCTCCAGCTCAAAGAACAGAAGTTAGAGCGGGAGTTCGCGCAGGTCGCCGCCGCTCTCTCCGTGTCGAGGACCAAGCAGCCCGTGGCGTCGACGAGGAGAACGACATACTCGGAGGCGCAGCCGCTGCAGTCGTGCGAGGTGTACGTGCAGAGCGACCAGATCCTGAGCCTCTTCTGCGAGCTGACGCAGAAGACAGCGGAGACGAGCGCCACTATACAGAGTCTCCTCCGACCTGACACCTCCACCGCCAACGCACCGACGCCTCAAGCGCTGGCGGCCAAGGCGTTCGAGCACCTCGCAAGCTTGCTCCGGGTCCACCGAAGTCTCATGCTCGCACTCCGCGCGTCGCTGCTGCTCCAACATGCCCGAGACGCCACGCGCCAGAAGACGACGCTCCTGCGCGGCGCCGGGAGTGCGCTGTCGCTACGGAGTGTAGCGATGACGAACACACACCCTCGACGCTCCAGTTCTGTTGTCACCAACATGTTCGGCAAGGCCCGGCAGGCGTTGCGCAGCACCGAATACCCCCGAGCGTTCGTGAAGAAGCGGTACTACCACACGGGGCCGCCGACGCTCCGGTCCGCGGTCTGGAACGTCTTCGAGCACAACGACGTGTCTCGCGGCGCGCGGCGGATCAACCACGCTCGTCTGTTCCTCATCATCTCGAGCATCGCGTTGTTCTACCTCCAGACGACGCCCGAGCTCCAGGCGACGGGGATCCACTCAATGCTCTGCATGCGCGCTATCGAAGCCTTCTGCCACGCGCGCCACGTCTCCGGGTGCTTCGTGCTGGCTCCGGACGGAACTCCGACCGCCACACGCGTCGACTTCCACTGCTCCGAGACGGACACGTCCGCCACGTGCGTCGCTCGTGGCTTCAACTTCGGCTCCGACGGCTTCCGCGGCTCGTGTGCGGACGCGTTCGGACACGACGGCGTGCAGCGTGTCTGCAGCAACCGCCTCTGCAAGGTCGGCGCGGACGTGCTCGTCGACATGGAAGCGCACTGGGTCTACATCGAGGCGGCGTTCGGCGCGCTCTTCACGTTCGAGATGCTGCTGCGCGCGTTCGCGCACCCAGTGCCTCGGCGCCTGTGGCGAGACGCGACGCTGCTCGTCGACCTGCTGGCGCTCTTCCCATTCTACGTCGAGGTCAGCGAGATCCTCGGTGGCAGCCACCCGGTCTTCTCGATCGTCCCGACGGAGCCGTCATTCTTCACCACCATCCGCGTCCTCAAGGCGATCCGCATCCTCAAGCTCGGGACGCACATCCCCGGCGCGCGCGTGCTCACGACCACTGCGCAGCTCGTGTACCAGCGGCTCACGATCCCACTCTTCTTCCTCTTCGGCGGTTGCGTCATGGCCGGCGCCGTCTTCTACGAGCTCGAGCGCGGCAAAGCCTGCTTCGTGGGCCGTGAGTGCCTCTGGTGGGGCAAGAACGTTCTCACGCCGGTGCTCGCCGAGGGCCTGCCCGACGGCAAGCGCGTGTCCGTCCAGAACCGCGTCCCGGCCAAGTTCGTCGACATGCTGCGCTCGACGTGGTTCTCGCTCGTGACGTTCACGACGGTCGGCTACGGCGACCTGACGCCGCGCACGTCGTTCGGCAAGCTCTTCGATATCGTCCTGATGGTCTTCAGCGCCTGCTACACGGCCATGCCGCTGTCGCTCGTCGGCGAGCAGTTCTACGCGTGCTACGAGGCGTTCGTAGAAGACGAGAAGGCGCACCGGGTGCGCCGCCGAGCATGCGGAGCGCTACGTAGTCGTTCGTGCGTTGGACGCTACTGACCTTGTTCGTGTGTGTCCGCGTGCTTGTGTGTGCTGTAGCTGAGCTTCACCTCGTCCGTGGAGCCCAAGGCGGCGGACGAGAACGCGGCGTCTTCGCGAGCATCGGAAGCCGCGAAGGCGTCCGAGGCGGCGGCGTCGAGTGTTCCGGTCAGTGCGAACTGGGAGCTGAGCTCCGTGACGCCACCGCTGTCAGGAACGGCGGCGATGACGACGACGCCTACGACGACGACGCCTACGACGACAGCGACAGCGACCCCGTCGACGTCGGGCGATGCGAGTGGCGCGTCTCCGACGCCGCTGGCACCATCACCGCTGCCTTCTATGCGTATGACGGTGCTCGCGAGCGTGCTGCCAAACCGCCAGGACGCGCTCGTGCTGTCGCAGTTCGCGCTCGTCCAGCGCGTGGCGTCGGAGGTCGTGAGCGACCTCGGCAAACTCAACCTGCTGACGCCTCGGCGGCTCTCGTTGCGGAAGAGCGCGGAGGAGAGCAGAAGTCGAGCGGGGATCGAAGCCAAGATCCGCGCCAACTTGCTCTTCGTCGAGGTGCGTGGGTTGGGAGGAGGAGGGGGACGGAGGAGGAAGTTTGCGTTTCCCAAGGTGCTGACGCGCGACCGCAGGTGGTGCTGCTCAAGAGCGCGGCGGTGATCGAGGACGTCCAGGGCTTCTGATACTGGCCATCCGCAGGACTCGGTTGCCTTTCTCGTCGACCTGCAGGACTATCTCGACTAGTCGAAGAGCTGTCAACACGTCATCCGTTACGTTGGCCATCGCTGGAGGCCACTCAGTTCCCTCTCCACGCTCTCTCCCTAACGACGACGTCGACGACGCACGTGGTGGCCGCGATGCCACGCGAGAAGGAGGCCGCAACGTCCACGACCCACGCGCTCGTCCGGCCGCACTCAAGCGGCGTCGTTCCCGTGATCGCGAGCATCTCCGAGCTCATCGTCCCAGGCCTCGGGGTCTCGATCGGCGCCGTACTGCTGCTGATCAAGGAGCTCTGCCGGCGCCTGCTCAAGCGCAAGCACGAACGGCTCCGGCAGGTCAGCAGGCGCCTCGGCGACCTCTTCGAGCACGCCGAGAAGATGGAGGCCAAGGGCAAGTTCGCACCGCCCGACTGGCTCAGCAGCTTCCGCGACCTCGTCGCGCGGTTCCAGAGCTTCCTGGCGGCTTGCGAGGAGCGCCACGTGCTCCTGCGGCTCGTCGGCGGCGGCAGTGAGACGCGACAGGTGCGCGCGTTCGAGGAGGAGGTCGACGGCCTCTACCGCTCCATGGACTTCCAAGATCGCTCGGGCGGAAGCTGCTGCATCCAGTGACCAAGTTCCTCCATTAGATTGATGCAGTGCGTCTCTCATGCGCGTCGGCCTTCGAGCGAGTACCTAAAGCTGCTTCGGTGCGCTTGTGGATGGCGCCGGCGTCGTCGGTAGGATGCCCAGGTAGTCCTTCTTCGCGCGCGGGTACCACTTGTAGTACGCCACGACCGCGATGGCCGCGGCCAGGCAGAGCATCACGAAGAGCAGACAGAGTTTGCTGGTCACCGCCTTGAGCGCGAGCCGCCGGATGTGCCCGCGCGCCTCCTCCGTGTCCTCCTGCGCTTGCTCCACCTGTTCGCCCAGCACCACCACACGCGACGCCGTCGTGAGCGCAGCAGACGAGCAGGCAGCCGCGTGAGGGGCGAGCGTACGTCTGCGCGCGCGTGCTCGAGCTGATTCCGCTGGACCATCAGGTTGTTCGTCACGTTCGACGCTGCGGACGCCACGTCGTGAGTCAGTGCAGGCGACTGCAGCAGCCGCCGCAGCCAACGTCGTCACCCACCGATCGCTTCCGTCTCGGCGAGCGTCCGCTGCGCTTCGTCGATGTGGCGGCCGTTGCTGCGAGTGATGGCACGCGAGTCAGCGCGACACGGCGACCATTGGATCCGACGAGCGAGCGCACGCGACGCACCGGTCGATCCGCTCCGCCACGCGCAGCGCCTCGTCTTTCTGGAGGCCGCAGGAGCGAAGCGATCGTCAACCACTCGCCCACGCAGTCGTCGGCCTCCGAGGCGCAGAGTCGCTCTCACCGGCGCGCTGCTCGATGCGTCTCCACTCCCGACGACCTTCTTGGGCCGGGCATCCTGGACGAGAACCGCCTTCTCCAGCGCCGACTTGAGCGACGCGCACAGCATCCGGCAGCGGATCGCCTGCTCGTTCATCCGGCGCTTCGCCCCGCTGGTCGCCGCGCTCTTCGCCTCGTTCTCCAGCACGCGAACCTGTAGGGGGGAGGACCAGCGTGAGTCTCGACGACTCGGGCGTCGACGACAGCGTCCAGCGCTTCCGACGCGAATCGCACGTATCGCTCGACTTCTTCGACCGCACTGCGCGCGTCGACGACGAGCGCCTCGCGCTTCGCTGCTCGAGGCCGCAGCCGTCAGTTCGTCCATCGCCCCTTACATCCCTCCCTCCGCACGACGCAGGACGCAAGGACGCAAGGACGCACCGGCGTCCGGCTGCTGCTCGAAGGCGTCGACCGCTCGCAGCGCGTCCGTGCGCGCGCTCGCAAAGTCGCTCAGGTACCCGTCGAAGGCCACGGTCGTCGCCATCGCCTCTGTCGTCCACGGCTGCTGCACTGTCGTCCGCGGCTGCTGCTGCTCTGTCGTTGTGATATGCGCATCGGCGGCAGCGCACGAGACGAGGGCCAAGAATACGAGGTGGGACGAGGGAGACCGCCGCGTCGCTCGATGGCGGCGCTTGTATTGGGGCTCGGGGGACTCACCTGAGCTCGAGCGGATCCGTCCGCAGCTGTCGAGCCAGCGCCGCCACGTCCTGCTGAAGGCGGTCGACGGCCGCCAGGTGGAGCGGCAGCGGCGACGTGCGCGCCGCCGTCGCCGGGTGCGTCGTCAGGAACGAGAGCGCGTACAAGTCGCGCAGGACGCGCGTCAAGTTGCCAGGCGCGCGGCTGCTGCTGCTGCTGCCCGTGGCCGTCGGGGGGAGGAGGTCGGCGACGGCCACCGAGACGCGCAGCACGGCCGGCTCCCTGCCGCCCGCAGAGTCCGACAGGCTCGCGTTCGCCGCCAAGCAGGCGACGCGGCTCCCGTCGCCTGCAGCCTGCGGCGTCGGGACGACGAGGAAGCCCCCCGCGCCTCCGAGGTCGCAAATCAGCGGCGCGTCGTCCTCGCGGAGCTGCACGTCCGCCGCCGGCACGAAGCGCACGTCGAGCAGCGTCGCCTCAGCGACGAGCGGCGCGACCGCCGGCGGGAGGAACGCGGCGCCGCGGGTCGCGCGCAGCGTCCGCCACGCGCTCAGCTCCTCGTCCTCCGCTGCGTCGGCGCCGCCTTCGTCGCCGTCGCCGCGCAGCCGGCAGATCACGAGCCGCGCTCTCTCGCCGAAGAGCGCGAGGAACTCGAGCCACTTGGCCATGAGACTCAGCAGCGCGTCCTCGAGCGCCACGCCGTCCAGCGGCACCATGTGCGTCTCGAGCAGCGAGCCGACGGCGTCGACGCAGCTGCACGCGATCCACTTGCGGTCGTCCGACACGGCGTAGGCGGCGTAGACGCAGGGGGCGCCCGCGTCGTCGGCCTTGGGCTCGGCCAAGTGGTACAGCCGCTCGCTCACGAACCGGGTCCGGCCGCCCGGCGCCGCCGTCGCCACGAGGTCGTGGCCGGCGGGCTTGAGGCTCACGCTCTCGAACACGCGATCGTACACGCCAAAGCAGCTCGGCATGAGCGCGAACGGGTTCGGGTTCACGCCCACGTCGTACAGGTCTTCGAGGTAGAGCAGCTCGAGCGTGACGCTGCTGCGCCACGGCGCGTCGAGCGGACGCGGACCGAAGAGCCCGCGCGAGAGCGCGCCGACCGCCCACATGCGGTGCTTGACGTCCTGGCGCCGGAACGGCACGACGACGTACACGACGTTCGCGACCGCCGAGCGCGAGAACGCCTGCTTCTTCTTCACGCCCGTGCTCAGCACCGGCCGCAGCAGCTCCCCCGCTGCGCGGTACGTCGCGAACGCGTCGTGGGCGACCGCCGCGCACTCGACGAGCACGAGCGCGTTCGCGGCGTCCACGCTCACGCTGCCGGTCGGCTCGACGGCCGCCAGGTCGATCGCCGCGTGGTCCCCCATGTGGCACTGCGCGTACATGCTGCGGAAGCACGTGAGGTACGACAGCGCCAGCGTTCCGAGCCACTCGGACGGCGAGTGGGGGCACACGATGGCGTAGTCGACAGGCTTGGGGGCCGCCACAGGGTGGAAGCCGCGCAGCAGGTACTCCGAGAGTACCGGCGGCTCGACGTGGAAGCCGACGTCCGCACTCGCGACGCTGAACCGCGGCGGGTCCGGGACGAACTCGTTCCTGCTGTCGCCCTCGCTCGCCGTCGCCTGGCGCGCGTACTCGCCGAAGCTCAGCCACGACGCGTGCGCGTCCTCGCCGACCTTGGCGAGCGACGCGCGCAGCGACTGCAGGGACGGCTGGATGCGCTCCACGAGCGCGCGCTTCTCCCGCGACGTGGCCGCACGCGTCGCTCGCCGTCGCGGCTGCGACCAGCGGTCGGAGGCTGGTCGCCAGCCCACGAGCGCGTCCGACGCGGTCATCTGCACGCCGATCGCGATCTCCTCGTCCCGGGCCCTGAACCGGTCGTCCGCGTCCGCCAGTTCGGCCATCCGCTGCCGCGTGAACTCGGCGAGCTTGCGGCTATCGAACCCGAGCAGCAGCTGGCGCTGGTGCTCCTTCCGGCACTGCTTCGTCCTCTTGAGGAACTGGTGCGGCGAGTAGTCCGAGATCCACGGCTTGAACCGGTCCGCGAGCAGGTTGTTGCGCAGGCGCTCCGAGGTCGCAGCATTCGCGCTCCGCAACGACGGAACTGTCCGCGCGACGCTCGGCACGTAGTCGTCGGCGCTCGGTAGCAGCAGGCGCTTCGACAGCTTCGCCTGCCGCGCGCGCTTGTCGACGCTCGCGCTCAGCTCCTGCTCCACGTAGCTCCTGAGCGCTTCGAGCAGCGGGTGCGGCTTCGCCGGGCGCCCGTCGAACGCTTCGTGCTGTTTGTTGGTAGAGAGCGACACCGCAACACTGAGCGTCGGCTTCGCTTCGGGGCGAGCGCCGGAGCTCAGCGGCGGTGACCCATAGAGCGAACTCCGTCGCGGCTGCTCATGAGACGCCTGCGTGCGCCTGGGAGCGTCCGTCGCCGCAGATCCGCTGCTGAACACGAGCGCCAGCTCGGCGCCGCCGCTTTGCTGCTTGGTCTTCAGGCTCCGTCGCCGCTTGAAGTGGCTCACATGCTCGCCGTAGTGGACGGCGGTCTCCGGGTCGCGCGGGAACGTCACGAGCACCGTGGGGCCGGGCGCCTCGGGCGTGTTCACGTGCGTGTCGGGCGACACGGGCGCGACGGACTCGTCGTTCTCGGCGGCGTCCGCAGCCGCCTTCTTGCGGCGCTTCTTGCCAGCCGCTGCGGGGCGGCGCACGAGGTCGCTGTCGCCGTCGCCCTCGGCGCTGTGGGCGGCGGCGTCGTCCTCGTCGTCGCCGTCGTCGTCGTCGTTCTCGTCCGTTTTCTTGCCGCCGTCGTCGCCGCCGCCGCCGCCGCCATCGTTGGCGTCGCCGTCGTCGCTCGAGCGCTTGTGGCGGCGCTTAGGCACCGCCCGGAAGCGCGGGAACACGTCGGCGTGCCGGGTCTCGGCCACCACGCGGGGCACGAGCCCGTCGTCGAGGTGCCAGACGTCGACCATCGAGTGGTCGGCGGCGCGCGGCAGCCCCAGCAGCCGCTGCCAGGCGGCGCGCGCGTCGCCGGGCACGTCGGCGTCGCCACCGGCGGCGCGCGGCAGCGCCGCGTCCTCGACGGCCACGGCCACCGACACGCAGAGCAGGTGCGCGGGCACGAAGAGCTGGAAGCGCAGCTGGCACACGGGCGCCGGCAGCGCCTCCGGCAGGAACGCGTCCCAGTGGTTCAGCAAGCTCAGCGCCGGGCTGCGGTACTCGAAGGCGGCGTCGGTGACGCGGAAGCGCGCGCCGCCGTCGTCATCGTCGCCTTCGTCGCCGGCAACGCGCGCAAAGTCCGCGTGACGCAGCAGCCGACGCGCCAGCTGCGCGTGCAGCGCGCGGAAGAGGCGGCGCGTGAGCTGCGCGCCCAGCGGCCGCTCGCCGCCGCGCGTCCAGGCGCCACTGTCCACCTCGATGAGGTCGCCGAGCGTGTCGGCGGTCGGGAAGTCGTGGCCGCCGTTGTTCACCACGAAGAGCCACACGGCACCGCCATCGCCACGCACGGTGAGCAGCTGCTGCGCCTGCAGCCGCGCGAAGAGCGCCGCCAGCTCCGGGTCGGCGCGCTCGACGGCCGCCGCGCCGCTCGGGTCGGCGCCGTAGACGCGCCACTCGAGCGCCGCGAGCTCGCGCTGCAGCAGGGGACAGCGAGTGATGGTCAGTTGGAGCAATCGTCTCATAGAGACAGAGGGGGCGACGTCGCTTACCAGCGCGAAGACCGTCGTCATCGGCGCCCGCGAGCCGCTGCCGCTGCCGCCGTCCGCCGCTCTGCGCGTCGTCGCCATCACCCTCAATTAGCGCAAGTGTTTTTCATTCCCCCACAATCCGACTAGGTACGACACAGCAAACCACACTAAGTACGATTACACGAACGCTATGCACCTGTGGATTCATTTGCTTTGAACTCTTTCTTGTATCGAGCACCTGGCAACGAGCTTGATGTGTGTGCTGTCGACGGGCAGAATGGCGCGTTAAGACCAGATCGGAACAGACACTGCAGCACACTCGAAGCGAGCATCGATCTGGCATGATGAAGCAACGTAGTCGTGCACCTGATTGAACTTCTGTCACAGGTTGAGTACTTCGGTCAACCTGGATCACAAGCTTGTATCGGGTACGTAGTGGCAACGAAGCACGCGATCACGTTTGTAAGGCCTGAGGTTTGCGTTCGAGCTCTTCGTGTTCTGATCAATCCCAGAGTCTGAGGCTAGAGCTTGTCGTTCACGATGCAACCAGAATCTGAGAATCGCGTACAGAAGTGTGTAGTAGGATGAAGTAGAGCAGGTATCGCATGACGAGCGCAAGAAAGTGATGAATTTTGAGAGCAAGTTTGCAAGACTCAGTACAAAACTTGGCTGCGAAACGAAGTTGTGAGTGCACGAAGCAACGAATCCACGTGGGCTTCGTGAGGACAGTGCAGATGAAGACAAAGTTAATGACCTCGGTTTGCTCAAATCGAGGTCGTGCTGAACCCGTCGCCAACACAAGCAGTTGTAGATCCGTGCTGACGAGCCCGTGTCGGAAAGCAGCACGGTGCAGTCCGACTTCATATGCAGAATATTGTTTGCGGTCAACGTAGTCATGAATGTGATGTATGAGCGGGTGTTGTGAATGGTCCACGGCTACGAGTTGTATCCCGCATCAATCTACGTGTCTGAGCGAACCTGGTGTCGCCCGATAAGGATCTCAACCTCGGTCTCCGCTGCTTGCTCCTCCTTCGCACGGTGCACGAACCGAGTGAGCCACCAGAGGCAGCCGATACTTACGATACAGAGTGCGATGTTGATCCAGAACACGAGCGCCAGCGAAGGGGCGACTGCCGGCACGAGCGGCAGCACGATTCGCGACACGGATGCGGCCGAGCCCAGCAGACCCATGAGCGTTCCCTGCGGCCGTCCGCCTAGCAGCTTCGAGAATGCCGCGAGGACGACGGCAGTCGTGATCGGACAGCCAACGCTCCACACAAGAAGCTCCGCGAGCCCGAGGCGCGCGAACGAGAGTTCCGACGGTGCAATCGCGAGTAGTAGGTTCCCGAGCGTGAGCAACGCAAAGCCCGACTGCACCCACGCGACATCCGACACCCGGTGGGGAAAGAACTCCATCGAGAAGTACGTCACGAGGCCGAGCACGCCGAGGTAGAACTGGAAGTTTGATGCCGCAATCACCGCGCTTGTGCTCTCCGGGTCCTGGCCTGTCACATCGAGGAAGAGCGGAATGTTCACGGTCTCGAACACCGACAGGATGCCGCGCGCGTTGAAGTTGAGGAAGATGAAGACGACAGCACCGATGTTCACGACGCGGTCAGGCAGACCTGTCGGATCGCTCAGTGGGTTCTTCACGACTGCCGGTTCGTTCGGGTTCTCGAGCGGACCGTCCTGGACGCTGACGCTCTCGTCGAACACCGTGAACATCGCGACGATCGTGCTTGCGTTGAGCGCCACGAGGATCAAGCCGGGCGACGTGTACTTGTTGAAGGGGATGCCGAGCACGTACGCGTCGGCTTTCGCAACGAGGCTGCCGAGTCCCGGGGTGAGGGCGTAGCCGAGAAACACAACTGCGGCGAGGATCGTCATGTACTTGAACCGCTGGTTGACGGTCGTGAGCGCGGCGACGTTGGCGCGACAGACGCTGCGATTGCCAGCGCCAAAGCCCACGATAAAGCGACTGATCGCGAGCAGCGTGAGGGAGTTGGAGACGTGCGCGTCTGCAAGGAGGTAGGCGACGTTGCCGAGAAGACAGATCGCTGACGACGCGATGTAGACCCACTTGAACGAGTACCGATCGCACATCCAGCCGAAGACTGTGGACGAGATGAGGCGGCCGACAGAGAAGACGGACGTGAGTAGCCCCATGAACGCCAGGTCGCCGCCGAGTGACTTGTTGTAGAGGAAGAGCGTGGCGAGCACCACACCGCGCGACGATTCTGCTGCGAACTCGACGAAGTTGATCACCGCCATGTTGGCGTACCACGCGTTGAGGCGGCGCACTGGCTGCGGTGGTTGTTCTTGTTGCTCCTGTTGCTCATGTTGATCTGGTAGAGTCGGCGACTTGACATGCGGTGGCAGAGGCGCCACGGTGGATCTTGACGCACCGAGGGTTGCAGCAGCACCATGGCCTTGGAGCGGTGGCTTCTTGCCGTCTTGGCTCATCGTGCGTCGGAGGGGGAGTTGATGGATAGTACTGGAGCTTGCTGGGCCGATCGATGAATGATGAGCTCGGAAGGCAGCGAGGCGCTCGATGGACGTCGGAACGCGAGACATCGAATCGTCCTCGTGAAGTCCGAAGACGATTCGATGTCTCGCGTCCTTGGCTGAGACGGGCAGCCCACAACCGCCAGAGAGAAATGATGGACAAGAACTGGAGGTGTCCAGACGCTTTTCGTATCTGCTGTACCTGATATACACACACTTCAACACGCGTGAGTATCTTTCGTTCTTCAAGCTCCATCGCGCCTCCCATGCAGATCTTCTCGGTGGATCGATCTCAGGACAGAGAGAGAGGGCACTTCGCCGATGGCAAGGGTTCCTGTTCAGAAGAAGGCAGGTCGGCGACAATGTTGAACGATGAGAGAGGAAAGTTGGTCGTCGCCAGCTACACCACCGTGTGCGTCACGCTCATCCTGTACGGCTCGCCGTTCGAGAAGGTGCGGCAGGTGCTCAAGTACAAGTCCGCTGTCTTCATCCCGATCCACATGGTGTGCGCCGGCTCCACGAACAACGCGTTCTGGATCGTGTACACGT
>JAASGM010000507.1:0-18169 GCA_023334215.1 Globisporangium cystogenes | reverse complement strand
CCCCCCCCCCCCCCCCCCCCCCCCCCCCCCCCCCCCCCCCCCCCCCCCCCCCCCCCCCCCCCCCCCCCCCCCCCCCCCCCCCCCCCCCCCCCCCCCCGAAGGTGCAGCACCCCCCTTGACCCCCTCGCGCGGGATCACTTGCACGGCACTTGTGCCACGACACACAGCTGCAGAGCTACGCACCGATGGTCGGGATCGTCGTGACGACCTCGCCGAGCTTGAGCTTGTAGAGGATCGTGGTCTTGCCCGCGGCGTCGAGTCCGACCATGAGGATGCGCATCTCCTTCTTGCCGAAGAGGCGCTCAAACACGCGCGAGAAAGCCATGCCCATGGTTGCTGCAGAAGGGTAGTGACGGGCGGTGCTGCCGGTCGAAGAAGCTGCTGCCTGCGGTTGTGGAGGGAGACGTCGAAATTGCCGAATGGGGCAAAGCGCGCCTGTGAGCGGCGCTGGGCGAAGGGGGGAGCAAGAGGGAGCGAAACGACCTCACGATCGCACTCGTATTGCGCAACGCATTCCCTTCCAACCATGATGATCGTCGCGAATTTGATCGATGTCGAGGTGGCTAATCTATCAAAGTCAGCCTGTGTGGTCGGATGAACCTATGAAAAGGCGAAAAGATGCGTGGCAGCGGGAACGCCCCACATCGCGCAACTCGATGTGGGGAGGAGAGAGCGCCTTAATAGTGCGAAAAAAGAGGGAAGAAGAATATCAGGAGCCAATCAGCGTCTGCCACTTAAGCTGGCGCCGCTTATTTTTAGCATCATGTGCTATTTTGCGCTCATTTTTGCACACCCTTCTTTTCGTATTTTTCTGCGAGAAAAGTGATTTCGAAAAAAAAATCATTTCCCGAATTTCACGAAAAAGCACCAATTCGACCCATTCTCGACCACTCGAGCAAGAACGCCAAGTTCGTGCTGCTTGCCGCCGACCGTCCGTCCGCGACAGCTCCATGTATGTGCCGCCGCTCGTCTTCTGCGACTACCGCACGCTTCTCCTGTCACGACACCGTCGCCACCGCCACAAGCTCGCGAGCGCGAGCTGGTGCGCCGCGCGACGCCAGAGAAGGAAGGAAGAGGGCACCAAGTCCAAAGATCCGCCCTGCCCTGCCGACCACGAAGGAGGACCGTCGCGCTGCCGTCGCGCGTCCACTGCGTCCGCCCTCCGCCCTCCTGCTTCCCGCGCCTGCCTTCGTCCCCCACTCGCCCCTTCCTTCTCTGGCGCAATCTCGCGTCGCAGCCGCGAGCACTCGCATGCGGGTGGCGTCGCGTGCTTGTGAGGCCGTCGAGAGCTGCGGCGGCTCCTGCTGCTGCATGTCCCCGTGCGGTGTGTCGGAGTGCTCGTATTCACGATTCACGTTGTGTGTCTTGCGTCCAGATCCCCCCTCCCGTCCTCTCTCTCACGCCCACTTCGCCGCCCATCAAGCCCTGCGCCGCTGCTGCTCCCGACCATGGCCAGCAGCTTCAAGCGCCAGTTCGAGGACTCGAACGGCGGCGACCAGTTCGCGAAGCGCTCGCGCCACGCGCGACCTCCGACGCGGGTACCTGCTCGCTTGACCTCTCTGACTCCCGTGCTTCGCGCGCCTGACCTTCGTTTCCTGCCCACCTCATCGATCTTCGACCACTTGTTAGGTCGTCTTCGTGCGCAACCTGCCGGACGACTGCCTCGAGAGCGAGCTCCTCGCGCTCTGCTGCCCGTTCGCGGTCGTGGAGAAGAGCGTGATGGTGCCGCACAAGTGCCAGGCGTTCGTGCAGCTGGCGGATGTCGCGTCCGCCACCAACCTCATCGCGTTCTACCAGTCGCGCGACGCGCTCATCCGCGGCAAGAAGGTCTTTTTCGACCACGCCGACCGCGAGGAGATCAACGTGCGCCCGAGTCATGAAGGGGCGAGCGGGAGGCAGCCGGTCCCGTTCTCCACCAGCGCTGCTCCTGCTGCAACCGTCCCCCCGCCGCAGTACCAGCAGCAGCAGCAGCCACCTCCGCAGTACCAGCAACAGCCTCCCTCTCAGTACCAACAACAGCCTCCCCCTCAATACCAGCAGCAGCAGCTTCCTCCTCAGTACCAGCAGCAGCCTCCGCAGTACCAGCAAGTGGAACAAGAGCCGTACGACGCGCGCGGGCCTCCGCCTTCTGCCAGTAGCTACCGCAACGACCCGCTGGCGCAGTTCCAGGACCCGCCCGGCTCGATGTTCCGCCGCGGCGGCGGAGGCCAGCCCAACACGATCCTCATGGTCGCGGTCACGAAGATCGAATACGACGTGACCGTCGACGTGCTGCACCAGGTCTTCCAGAAGTTCGGCAACGTGAAGAAGATCGTGACGTTCTGGAAGAACGACGAGTTCAAGGCGCTCGTGGAGATGGAGTCGATCCCGCAAGCGCAGGCGGCGCAGGCAGCGCTCGACGGCCGCGACATCTACACGGGCTGCAACCAGCTCGGCATCGTCTTCTCGCGCCACACGGAGCTGCACGTGCGCTACAACAGCGAGCGCTCGCGGGACTTCATGAACCCGAACTTGCCGACTGGCCCCGAGCCGGGAGATGCTGGTGGCGACCTGCACGGGTACGACCACGACGAGCCGCACGGTCTGCCGAGCAATGTGCCGCCGCCTCGCGGTATGGACCGTGGGGGCCGAGACGAGCAGGAGTACGGACGGCAGCCGAACGGCGGCCCTGGTCGCCGCGACTCCTTCGACTCTCGTGAGCCAAGCAGAGGTCAGGGCGGAGGCTACGATCGCGAGGTCCAGTACAGTCGCTACGGCGGCCGTGGTCCTCCCCCGGATCGCTTCGATCGCGACCAGCGCGATCCACGCGACGAACACGACCAGCGCGATCAGCGCGAGTTTAACAACGCCCCGGCGTCGATCGCTGGGCCGCTTCCGAGCCACTCGACGGGACGTTCGCTGCGCACTGAGAGCAGTTTGTCGTCCGTGCTCATCTGCAGCAACATGGACCGAGAGCTGGTGGTGCGTTGCATGACGCGAGTGATGCACTCAGTCAGTCCAGAAGTGCTGACGAGAAGCCGTGTGCGTGCCAGAACCCTGTCCGCTTGTTCACGTTCTTCGGCTGCTTCGGAGACGTGCTGCGCGTGAAGATCATGTTCCGGAAGCAGGACACGGCGCTGATCCAGTTCGCCGACGATGTCCACGTACGTCTCATCGGTTTGTAGCAGCTGATGATCTCGTGCTGCGATCCTGATCCCTGCGTTGTTCTCGTACCAGGCGACGTCCGCGCTCGACCACCTCGACGGTGTTGATGTGTTTGGCAGGAAGCTGCGTGTGGACTACTCCAAGCACACGACAGTGTCGATGCCTCGGGGCGAGGTGGACCGCTTCGAGCTGGACAACACGCGCGACTTTACGAACTCGCCGCTGCACCGCTACCGCCACCGCAGCCCGCAGGATGCCGCCCCGCCGTCGCCGTTGCTGCACATCGCGGGCATCCCGCGCGAGCTGCAGCGCAACCAGAGCGCGCTCATTGACCTCTTCGCGCAGTACGGCTTCGTCAAGAACTTCCACTACATCCAGAAGAACTCGCACATGGCGCTGATCGAGATGGGGTCGCTCGACGAGGCCGTCATGGCGCTTGTGAGCATCGACGACCTCGCGTACCCGGACTCGCACTTGCGCGTGTCGTTCTCCAAGGGACTGCAGTTCGCTGACGCCGCTGGGGGAGGCCCAATGCAGTCTGGTCCGATGCCGTCTGGCCCGATGCCGTCTGGACCAATGCATCCTCCGCGAGACCGCAGCCGCGACCGGAGCCGCGAGCGACCCATGCGCACTGATCGCTATGGGGGCGGCGGCGGCATGGACAACCGGAACCGAGGGTTCCCCCGCGAGAACCGCGGGCGGTCTGGCGATCAGTTCCGCCGCCCGCCGCCGCAACGGTACTGAGCGCAGCCGCTCGCCTGCCGTCCTGCCAACAAGTTCGCTTCTCGGCCACTACTCACGCTCGTAAGGCAGGAACGCTCAGTCAGTACACTCATCGTATGCATTGCGCCAGTGTCTTGTGTGTGGACACAGAGCTGCCACCGTCACACCAACTACAGGTCCATGCTGGTGCTGCTGCTGACGTCTGCGTGTGCTGCCGACGCGCCAGCAGGATGCCGCTGCGACGGGTCGAAGGCGGAGTCGCCTTTCAGCGACGACGCAGTGCTGCCGTTCGATGGGCTGGCGGTGACCACCACTGCCTGCAGGCGCCGCCGCTTCTTCTTCTCCACGCGGCTGATCATCTCCTTGTCCAGGTGCAGCACGTTCCAGCAGATCTTCGGGTGCTCCTCGTTCGGGTACTTGCGCGGGCGGATGCACACGGGCCGCTGGCAGCAGCTGCAGTAGTGCGCCGAGTTGCACCGCAGCCCGCGGAAGTAGCACACCGAGCAGCGTGCGTAGCGCTTGTCCCGGCCGCAGCTGCCGTACATGAGCGGGAAGCCTTGCTCGTCGAGCTGCTTCCCGGAGACGCCCGCGTCGTCGCCGTCGCTGCCGGCCGACGCGTGGTGCGGGTTCTTGCCGAGCGGCAGCAGCTCGCGCAGCGTGTGCCCTTCGAAGTTCCAGAGCGCGTTCATCGGGTCTTTGCCGACGGCGAGCGCGTCGACCTTGGCCGCGACTCTGCGCGCGCTCTCGAGGTGGTGGTGGTGCTGAGCGTTCAGCTGGTGGTCGTCCACGCCCGCCGACATCATCGCACCGAGCTCCTTTGCTGTCAGCAGCGACGACGCGCCGGGCGGCGGCGTGTCGAACGCCGCGAGCGCGACTTGTGCGGACGCGGAAGGGCCCTCGCTCTCAGTGTGAGTGCCGCTGCCTTCACGCGCCAGCTGCTCCTCTGTCCACGCAGCGTGGCGGAGGTCAGCGCTCGCTGTTAGCAAGATGAGAGCGAGCGACCGAGCGATAAAAAGAGAGGGTGGAGAACGCACTGGCCGCTTCGAGGTAGCGCATCTTGGCGACTGCGAACGCGCGCTCGATGCGCTGCGGGTCGAGCGTGTACGCCTGCGATGCGCCAGACGTTGGATCAGCGGAGAGGAGCGGTGGCGGCGGGTACCCGTGCTTCCACACGCACGTCCTCGATGAGGGTAACGAGGTCGTCGTCCTCAATGGCGCGAAGTACGCGCGCGAGCGACGGTGAGGCTCCCATAGCGTTGCCGAGCGTGTGATCGGCTCCGGGCTGCGGCGGCGCCACCTTGGTTGGCGTCGATGTGCTTGCCGTGTGAGAACTTGGTGCAGGCGGGTCAAATATGTAGTTTTCTTATACCTTTGTGGCTTTAATATGCGTTCAAAGATAATGTGATGCGCATAGTTGTAAATGTTTGAAGCGGCACAAAATTTAGATGCTTGGCAGTATAATTTGAGCAGCCGACACGCCTTTGAGCAGCAAGCGAGCGAGCAAGTGATCCATCCGGAGATACCGACCCGACTCGCTGTGCAAACATACGCGCGCCGGTGCTGGTAGGTTTGGTTGTGTGTGTGTGTTTGGCATGTGATGGCTGCATCATCGCGTGAGTAGCGCTCCGAGTCTAAGATTCGGGTTGGCCGGACCAAAAATACAGTCAGAAAAAGTCGTCTGAATATATCGATCCAAAAAGGCTGAAGCAAATGCTGCAAGTGCAAGCAGCACCACCTTTTTTCCTCGGACGACGACGACGACACCAGCGGCGACGCCAGAGCTGCCGCTCGCCACTCGGAGATCAGCAGCTCTGCCAGTTCCCGATACTCCGCGTCGACGACTCATGCCCGACGCCACCGCAGCCGCTGAAGTCGCGGTCGTCGGCCAGCAGCGCGTCGGGAAGCGCGCGCTGGCGAAGGCGATTGGCGCCGTCTCCTCCAGCAGCAGCCACGACGCAGACGCCAGCCTCACGTGGCGCCGGCGGCCGCTCGAAATCATCCGCGGACGGCGACGGCTGGCGGCGACGGACGCGGCGGTGCTTGTGGTCTTCGACCTGACGCGCAGAGAATCGCTCGACGCCGCGCTCGCACAGGTGCGGCTCCCATGCTAGTCGGTCGCCACCACCACTACACTCGCTCGTACGCTAACTGGACGTGCATCTGCTGCTGCTACTGCTGCTGCTGTGTGCATGTGCGAACAGTGGGCCTTCGCGACCGGAGGCGTCTGCGACAGTGGCCGCGTGCTGCTCGTCGGCACCAAACTCGACCTCCCGCGCGAGCGCGAAGTGTTCTACGAGGACGCGCTGGGCGTCGCCGAGATGCACTTTGGCGGCGCGTACGTCGAGGTGAGCGTCGCGCGCGCGCCGTACGTCGGCGTCGACGCAGTCGAGCGCTTCCTGAGCGAGTGGACGGGCGACGACGTTGCCTCCGAAGCGTCGAGCGCCGCCTCTCCGATCCTCCCGAGCGCGCCGCGGTCGCAGCCTCCGATGTCCCCGATCGCAGCCGCTCGGGCGAGCTCGCCCAAGCGCAAGCCGTGCGTCCGCGCGAGCGTGTGGCTCTTCGACCCGACGGAGGACCAGCCGCCGTCCCCCGAGCACGACGTGAAGCTGCGTCCGATCTCCCGCGCGCTCTTCGAGATCCGCGGCGCCGGGCAGGAGAAGATGAAGTCGCTCGCCAAGTTCCAGGAGCGCGAGGTGGGCAAGTTGATGCAGCGCAGCAAGTACTACGGCCCGACGGAGAGCAGCCGCCACATGCGCTGGCAGGAGGAGCAGCGCCGGAAGCTGCAGGCGCCGGCAGCTGCGTCGGCCCACCACTCGCGTCCGAGGAGCGCGAGCCACGGCGCGGTCTCCTCTCGAAGCAGCCGCCGCCGCGAACACGAACTGCTGGACACCAAGTCGTTTGTCCAGAGTACGGAGCTGCTGCGGCAGCGCAAGCTGGAGCTTATGGCGCGGAAGGCGCTCCTCGCCGCGAACGCGAACGCGCTCAGTCGATCGCAGATGGGCAGCAGCCGGTCGCACGGCACGCGGTCGCTGGCGAACCCCCAGGCAGCCCGGGACGCCGCGCAGAAGCAGAAGCGGACGAGGCAGTTCGCTGGCACGACGTTGAGCTCCGTGCCGGAGGAAGATCGCAGCGCTCCGGACGACGTCTCGCCGCCGAGATCTCCGACCCACGTCCTCGCGACGCAGCCGGCGTTATCTCCGATCGACACCGCGAACGTGTCTCCTGTGTTCGCGATGGAGCTCCTCTCGCCCCGCGCCGATGAAGACGTGGCGCTCCCGACGTCGCCGCCGCTCACACACTTACAATCTCCGGTTCCGCCGATCGCGAGTCCCTCGCACTCGCAGCGCGAGCGTCGTGCGACGATCGACGACGCGCCGTCGTCGTACTGCCGGTCGCCGTTCGAGTTCGCAGACGAGCGCATGAGCGGCGACGACAGATTCGCTGCAGAGCCGACGGCTGCGACGCTCGAGACGCAGACGCCAGTTCAGAAGACCGCCGCAAGCTGCGGAACGAACGCAGCGCCGGCGACTCCAGCGGAGCTGAACGAGAACGCCGACATCGACGACATGCTCGACTACTTCGACGGCGTCACCCTCCCGCTCTAGCGCCTTGCAGCAGTAGAGTAGCCCATGTAACTTAGCAGTCAAAGACACGCAAGGCGTCCATTCAACACGCACGCGGGCGCAGAGAGCGTCGAGCTGGCTCAGAGCGTGATCGTGGCGCCCGTGACGACCTCAGCCCACATGATCAGGTCGCACACGAGCGAGTACGTCGGGTAGATGAAGGTCGCCGGGCGGTTGCCCTCGAAGAAGAAGTGGCCCGTCCAGGCGCAGAAGTAGCCGCAGAAGAGCACGACGACCGCCGCGAGCGAGCTGCCGCCCAAGAAGCGCGTCGTCGCGAAGAAGACGCCGAGCACCACGAGCGCCTCGGCGATGCCCGTGTCCTGGTGGCGGAACACGTCGAACGCGATCTGCCCGCACTTGACTGCTCTCAGGTCGGCGCCGCACACAAGAGGGCAGTGAGCACAGACGCACAGCCGCCGCATGCGGAGAAGTACCGATGACACACGCACGCGCGAGGGCCCCGGCGCCGAGCAGCTCCGGGTGCGCGAGCACGAGCAGCAACACGAAGGAGGTGCCGGTGACGTGGAGGATCACGGAGGTCTCGTCCTGGTGGTCGCGTTGGCTGGCGCAGCGCACTCGTGTGAGCACAGTCCCGCGCAGCAGACACCCGCCCTCCACGCGGCTGAACGCACTAGCGCGGGCGGAAGGCGCGCAGGTCAGCGTAGGGCTTGAGCGCGGACGGCGGCTGTCCCGTCGCCAGCGCGAGCGACTGCAGCAGCTGCGGCGGCGTCGCGAGCGAGAGCAGCGCCACGAGCGCGGCTACCAGCAGCCACTGCACGCGGAAAAAGGTCCGCACCGAGAGCTTCGCCATGCTGTTCTTGAGGTTCCGAGCTTTTGCTGATGTGAACTGTCAGATGTCACTCTTACAGACGACTCGAATGAGTGACATACCAGAACCAACAGATGCACATCACAACCAATGCTCCGCCAACTCGCTCGTCGCCGGTCGTGGTGGCTGTCGACGCCGCCGCCGACGCTGCTGCGCCGCGCACTCAGCAGCAGCAGCAGCGGCGCTACCGTTCGTGATGCGACCGAAAGTGACACGATCTTCGCGCTGTCGTCGGCGGAGGGCAAGGCTGGCGTGGCGGTCGTGCGCATCTCCGGCGACAACGCTGAGCGCTGCCTGCGCGAGCTCACGAGCAGCTCCGACCTCCCGCCGCCACGCGTGTGCGTCTCAGTGCATTAAGTGGAACTGAGAAACACCATTATACAGGCGTACTGACGCTTATGCTGACTGTGCGGCGCGCGCACAGAGCGGCGCTCCGGAAGCTCTACCACCCGCTCACGCGCGAGCACTTGGACGATGCGCTCGCGCTCCGCTTCCCGGGACCGCGCAGGTGCGTATGCGAGACTCCTTCTCTCTGCTCAGTTGCCTCTGTGATTGTGTTGCGCCTAATGCGTTTGCTGTGACGTCAGCTTCACGGGCGAAGACGTGGTGGAGCTCCATGTCCACGGCAGCGTCGCCGTCGTGTCCGGAGTCCTTGAGGCGCTGAGCCACGTCCCGGTACGCTCTCCATCTGCTCTTTGTAGGTGCTGCCGCAACAGAACACTAACAAGAGCATGGGAGATTAGCGCTGCCGAGCCGCGGAGCCTGGAGAGTTCACCGAGCGCGCGTTCGAGAACAACAAGATCGACCTGGTGCAGGTTGAAGGACTCGCGGACCTGCTGAGCGCCGAGACCGAGGCACAGCGCTCACAGGCGCTGCGGCAGCTCTCTGGCGATGTGGGCGAAGTGTACGAGCAGTGGCGGACGGAGCTCGTGCGCTGCTTGGCGTACACGGAAGCCATGATCGACTTCGGTGATGACGAGGACGACGTCACGGACGCGTCGTACGAGGCTGCGATCGATCGGTGCGTGTACGCTGCTCTCTGGCCGGAGTGCTGACGAGCGACGCGCTTGAGCTCACGCCTGTACGCTGTCAGCGTCCGCGCGCTGGCGGATTCGATCCGCGGGCACCTCGCCGACGGTCGCAGAGGCGAGATCCTGCGGAGCGGCGTGCAGGTGGCGATCGTCGGTCCGCCGAACGCCGGGAAAAGCAGCCTGCTCAACATCCTGGCGCGCCGCCCGGCCGCGATCGTGTCCTCGGTCGCAGGCACGACGCGCGACATCGTGCAGGTGCCACTCAACATCGCCGGGTACCCCGTGCTGGTGAGCGACACGGCGGGGCTGCGCGAGTCGGACGACGTGATCGAGCAGGAGGGCGTGCTGCGCGCGCAACAGTGTGCGGCTGCGGCCGACATCCGCATCGTCCTGCTCGATATCCAGGTTCGGTGTCGCCAGTGTGGTCATCGGGAGGCTGCTGCTGGTGCTGAAGAGGCTACTCCACCTTGCAGGACACGAAGCTGCTGCACTCGGACGAGTACCAGGCGTTCGTTCGCGACGACGCCTTAGTCGTGCTCAACAAGAGCGACCAGGCGAGCGACGAGGACGCCGAAGCGACCCGGAAGGCGCTCGGTGCGAGCGTGAAGCCGAACCGCCTCCACGTCATCTCGTGCGCAAGTAGCGACGGCATCGACGCGCTCATCGACCAGCTCGCAGCTGCCGTCAAGCAGAAGTACGTCACTCTGCGGGTGGCGCAGTGCACCGAGTCGTGTTCTAACTGTGTGGGTGTGGGTGTGTGCGCCGCAGACTCCAGTTCTCGTCCAGCAGCGCGGCGAGCGGCGCGATCATCACGCGCGAGCGCCACCGCCAGAGCCTCGTCGAGTGCGTCGCGTGCCTCGAGCGCTTCCTCGAGAACCCGCACGAGAGCGAGATCGCGGCGGAGGATCTGCGCCGCGCGGTTGTCGCGGTCGGCCGCATCCTCGGCCGCGTCGACGTCGAGGACGTGCTCAACGTGCTCTTTGCGGACTTTTGTATCGGGAAATGACCAGCTCGGTGCTCTGGAAGCGCTCGTCCGCGGTCGAATAGAGTTGAGTCCGTGCTGCAGGCCGCGTGCGATCCTGGTCCTCGCGAACACATCCAACTGGAGGCAGTGACTGGCAAGGGTCGCTTGTTGTGCTCGGTGATCGATCGATCGCCGGACGACAAGCGCCGGTCGAAGATGATCGAGCTGACAGCATGCGAGGTGTACGCAAACGAAGCTTCGTCCGCGCACGACGGCGCGGCTCATGAGGACTCGAACGAGCGCGCGAGCAAGAGCGAGCAGCAGCAGTCGGTAGGTAAGAAGCCCAACCAGAGCGCAGTCGGCGGGTCGCGAGCCTCGCGCGTGCTCCAGCCAGACTTCCTCCCGCCGGTGCGCCCGCGCGTGCATGGCGCGTAGGCGAAGGCGAATACCTGACGCTGTCGACTCGACGCGTGCGTGTCGTGGTGACGCAGCTCCCAGAGAGGTCACTGGTGTTCGACAGCTTCTGCCTCGTGCCGGACAAGGGCGTCTTTGGCGGCCGAGTGCGTTTGCTGCGAGTCAACGCGAGTGGATCGCCCGTCGCGCTGGCGCTGATGGTGTTTGCGTTCGAGGCAGCACGACGGCACCATCATGCACTGGCAGGTGCAGCAGACGTGCGGCTTCCTGCCTCCCATCGTACGTCGTCTCTCCGCTCTCTCGAGCTTCTGTGGCCGCGCTGCTGAGCTTCAACGCACTGCTTCTTCAGGCAAACCTGCTGCAGAAGCACATCGGACCGGTGCTGACGATGGCGTTCACGCCGGAGTTCGGGAAAGAAGGACTGCTCTTCAGCGGCTCGGTGGACCGCAGCATCAAGATATGGGACCCGTGGGGCGGCTCCGAGGCGCAGCTGCACAGCCGCAGCGACCACTACTGCGTCCAGACGATAAGCGCGCACAGCGGCAGCGTCACGAGCGTGCAGATCATGCACCAGCAGAACCACGGGCTCGTGAGCTGCAGCCTGGACCACACGATCAAGACGTGGTACCCGGCCGACGGCCGCGGGTTGCTGATGTACCCCTGGTACGTCCCGGCGCAGACCATCACGTTCGCGAGCGGCACGTGGCCGACGAGCCTCGTCGTCCGCGAAGGTGCGAGCGCTGCGCTCTTCGTGGGAGACTCGAGTGGCTGCATCTCGTTGTACACCTCCGGCCCAACTTCCACGGCGACCGACACTCCGGATGACGCGGACGGACTCGGTCGAGCTGTCAGCGCTGGCACCTCGCGGTCCGTCGTGAGCTCCGAGATCGCGTACGCTGCGAAGTTCGAGTTCAAGCTGCGGCGCAAGCTCTCGCACTTCCACTCGCTGAGCGTGCTCCACTTGCAGTTCGTGGCGGACAACAGCTTGGTCGTCTCGCTCGGCTTCGACCACAAGGCGCAGGTGCTCGACGCGATCTCTGGCGGACTGTCATCGACGATCCCGAACACGAGGCAAGCACGCTTCACGTGTTGCTCGTGGGACCAGCGCGAGCACACGCTGGTGCTCGGAGACGCACTTGGTTACGTGACGATCTGGGATGTGTTCCAGGACCGACTCGCACGCACGCTTCGCATCTTTCCCGCAGGAACTGCGCTCGTCGCCGCCAGCGTCGTCAAGGGGGTGAACACGAGCAGCGACTTTCTCTTTGCTGGTGTGGTGAGCTGCATGAAGCAGTGGCGGATCGATCGAGACGTTGGGTACGTCGAGTGCAGCGGTCACTCTGAAGCTGTCACGGCGCTCGTGGTGATCCAAGACGACGAAGCCTGTTGCAGTGGAGACGAGCAGGAGGAGGATCCGGTGGCAATGAGCAGATGCGAAGACGACGACGAGAGCGAAGGACCAAGAGCATCCTTCGCTTCCGCGCTCGTCGGCTCCCGGTTCTTCAGCGCGTCGCTGGACAACACGATCCGGTGCTGGGATTCGTACGACATGCGAGCGACGTTCGGCTTCGAAGAGCGCGACTCGGAGGTCACAGCCATGGCGCCGTCCAAGCTCTTCCGCAAGATCTTCACAGGACACGAGAGCGGGCTCGTGAAAGTCTGGGGGATCTACACTGGCCAGAGCATCAGCAGCCGCGTGCACTCCGAAAGCGCGATCACGTGCATCACAAGTACGTGCTGGTGTGTTCTACCCGAACCAGTTCGCCTGTCGATGCCTGACTGATTGGTGGCGTTCTGGTGTGTTCTGTAGGTGGAGTCGTTCGCGACCAGGAGTTCCTCCTCGCCGGGGACATCGACGGCATGATACTGATCTGGGAGGTCACGTTCGAGGGACTGGCCCACGTGTCGACGCTCGCCGCCTCGCTCTCGAAGGACCGGCGGGACGAGGTCTCGAGCATCCTCTTCAACAGCGGACTCTACCTCGCGCCGCATGGACAGGGGTTCTTTGTCGTCGGCTACAATTCCGGCCACATCTCGGTCTGGAACTTGAGCAAGCGCTTGATGCTTCGGTCATTCAAAGCGCACTGCGACAGCGTGAGTTCGCTCGCGATGCACGGCTGGTTCCTCTTCTCCGGCTCGGAAGATACGCTCGTCCGGATGTGGAACTTCGTGGGTCTCTCCTCGATCTACGAGATCGGCGCGCTACGACCTCCATTCACAAGTTCAAGCACGGGAACAGGCTCTCCGATCGTCGGCGTCGATGTGGTGCCGGCGGTCGGCCTCATCGTTAGCGCCGCGGCGGACGGGACTGTGGTCGTCTGGAACTACGGAGCCTTCGAGGGCAACGAGGACTTTGACGCGTACGGCAAGGTTGTCTATCGCAACAGGTGCGCTTGTTGGGAAGTTGTGGTTCGTTGGCCACCTGGAAGAGTTCTGACGAGAGAAGAGCTGTCGTGACGTTGCCGAGCAAGGCACGAGAGCCACACGCAGTGCATGCGCTACTGGCCACTGCGTCGATCGGTGATCTGCGGCTCGAGCGAGGGCAAGATCGTCGTGTTCGAGCTGCCTTCGCGTGTAAGTGGCTACTGAGTCGGGTCTTGGAGGTCGAGGCCGGGAGCGGTTTGGCTTGCAGGCGGATACGAGTGCTCACGCCACCTCACACTCGTTCCGCTGTAGCTCTTCGAATGACGCCACTCAACTCGACAACCATCCTCTTCAGATTCGACATTTTGTATATACAGTAGCTTCATCATGTCGAACAGCCACCTCCCTCCCATTGCTTTATAATCTGCCACTCTCAACATGGTGAGCGTCAAGTTCGCCGTGCTCGGCGACTCGTTCGTGGACGTCGTCGCGGGGACGCTCGCGCCAGAGCAGCTGCCCAAGTGGGGCGGCGACGTCGAGTGCTCGCTGCCGATCCAGCTGCAGCCCGGCGGCTCGGCGCTCAACACGGCCACGCACATCGGGAAGCTGGCGGCTGGCCACCCGCAGCACACCCTGACCGTCGAGCTGCACTCAGTCGTCGGTAGGTTGCTCTTCCCACTTCGGTCGATGGACTTGGCGGCGGTGCTGACGCTCGGGGCTGGCGGTCA
Organism: Globisporangium cystogenes; assembly: GCA_023334215.1. Lineage (NCBI taxonomy): Eukaryota > Oomycota > Peronosporomycetes > Pythiales > Pythiaceae > Globisporangium > Globisporangium cystogenes. The sequence continues at coordinate 4,349 of JAASGM010000507.1, read as the reverse complement.
CCCGCAGGCACGGACGCGTTCGCGCCGGTGCTCAAGTCGCACCTGGCGGCGCACGGCGTCGCGCTCAGCTCGCCGGTGCTCGAGAACGTCCCCACAGGCGTGTGCATCGTCCTCAGCGGCACGGTGCGTCTGGTGCGACTGTGAGCGAACTTCTGCATGAAGTGCTGACGAGGAACCCGCGCGCAATGCAGCAAGACCGCAGCTTCATCACGCACTACGGAGCAGCGCGCGAGTTCAGCGTCGAGGTACCTGCTGCTGGGCTGCATACTCGCAACAGGAACCTGACCTCACGCGCCGAGTTGTGTGTCCTGAGCAGCACATCGACGAAGCCAAAGTGCTCTCGGCCGACCACCTGCACATCGGCGGCTTCTACAGCTGCTCAAACTTGCAGGGGAACCTCAAGCCGCTGCTCGAGCGCGCGCGCGCCAAGGGGCTCACGATCTCGCTCGACACCAACTACGACAGCAGCGAGGAGTGGAAGGGGCTCGAGGCGATCCTGCCGCTGCTCGACGTCTTCCTGCCGAACGACGTGGAGGCCATGAAGATCTCGCGCACCAGCAGCGTCGACGACGCCATGCAGTTCTTTGCGCAGCACGTGCACGGACTCACCGTCATCAAGATCGGCGAGGGCGGTGCGTGCGCGCAGTGCTCCCGGACGAACGCGACGTGGACGCAGGGAAGCTTCAAGACGCAGGTGGTGGACGTCACTGGCGCCGGCGACTCGTTCAACGCGGGCTTCCTGGCGACGTGGAAGGCGACGCAGGGCGACGTCCAGGAAGCGCTCAAGTGGGGGTGCGCGACTGCGTCCAAGTGCGTATCCGCGCTTGGCGCGTGCGCGCTGCAGAGTTCGTTCGCGGACGTGAACGATATCGTTGTTGCTGGGACGCTCAACTGATCCAGAGACGCGTCGCCACACGCGCCACGCACGCGGTGACGCGGGAACAGGGACTGGGAATCAAGGTCGCTCTCATGGAATGCTGGTGCCGAGCTGGCCAAGACCCTTGCTGCCTATCCGATGTTCGCGAGTTCGTCTTCCTGGACCTCGGGCTTGTCGAGCTCCACGTTGTCGGCAGCCACCGCACTCCGGATCACCGCCTGCGCACCAAACGCGACCGCCGCCCACCCGCTCGCGCTCTCTGAGCTTCAGGGAGAGCATCCTTGCATGTGCAGCGCAGCGCAACGCACCTCGACGCCGTTGGTCGCGATGTCCCCGAACCAGAGCACGCTCTTGTCCTTGGCGATCACGAAGAGCTGTGGGAGCGAGCACACGTCGAACTTGACCAGGTATCTTCACACACACGAAACAACCGTCAGCCGCACTTCCAGCGCCGCATCGACCGAGTCGAACCGCGCTTCCTACTCCTTGCTCATGTGTCCGTCCTCGATCGCAATCGCGAACGGGAAGCTCGCGAGCTCGCGGAAGTCGCTCGCGCGGCGGCCCTTCACCTCATACATCGCGAGTTCCTCGCGCGATTCCTGCGTGAGCCCCACGAACTGCACGGCTGCTCACAGTCGTCGGCGTCCTGCAGCCTCTCCACGAGAACGCCAATGTCGACGCACGCACCACCGTGTGTGATGGCCCCTCGCAGCCGCGACTGTTCCTGCAGCGCCGCTCGGGACTTGGCGCACCACGTTCCCTGCCGTCCGCAGAGCGACAGTAACCTGAACACTTCCAGCCTTTCAGTAGCAGCCATCCGTGCGAGCAGCGCGACTCACGAAGAAGAGCAGACACGTCACGCGGTTGCGCTCGAGCTGCAGCGGCTCGCCATGCACAAACTCGACGCGCTCGAGCTCCGACGCTGCGCGCCAGAACAGCGCGAAGTCTATCAGACTGCGAGTCGGCGCGCGAAGAAGCAGGGGAACAGGCGCGCACCGTGCTGCTGACGGCGCGAGAGCTCGGCGCGCACCAGTGCGTCGTACTGCATTGTGGTCGAGCGGTTGTAGAAGACGGCGGCCGCCACCGCCAGCACAAAAAGCGCGTCCTTGAGCTGCCACGCGTGGCCCAGCGGGCTGGCGACCGCTTGCGTGAGCGCCGCAGCCAGCGCGCCGAGCGCAAGCGCCTGCAGCGCCGCCGAACGCGTGCTCATCAGGATCCGATCAACAGATCTTGCGCGGCTCTCTGGGAATCCCTCGTTTTCTTCTCTATTGAATCACGATGTCCGACCAGCTCTGCGCTTCGCATCCATCAAAGCTCGCGCTTCGTCTACACATGTCAGGAGGTCCCTGGCGATTTGGCGCGTATCGCACTCTTCAGCTTGCAAGGCAAGACGCCTTGCAAGCTGAAGTGTTCGACGAGTGTAGGGGGGCCAATTCAACAGGCAAATTGCCTCTTGAATCGAGTCCAGGCACTGTTCGGTTCAGTGTACAAGTGCAAGACCTCCGTTCCGCCGTCGGACAAGCGCGCGCAGCCGTGCGAGTATTGGTGACATCGCACAGCAGCGATTATCCGAGGACGCGTCGCTCCCACTCGCAAACATGCCATCGCCCGTGAGAGGCCACGTTGACAATACGCGAGCTGCTCGCTTCAGAAGCTGCGACTTCGCCCAGGAAGCAAGGCGATCAGCTACGGCAGTGGGCCCTCCTGGGCTAGTTTGCTGGCGCCGAGTAGCAGGAAAGCCACACGGCAAAAATCTGGAGCTGTCGTTGCAAGCGCAAGAGCTTGAGCGCTGCACTGCTGATTGTGGGCAGATCGCGCCGGAAACAGAGCCAACAACGACTTGATGTTGGCGCCTTGAGCGCGTGCACCAACCCAATCCGAGGCATCGGTGCAGCTCTGAGCCGGTCACACTGAACAGTTGACGAGACGACGAAAGTGGGTGGGACAGCGCGGCGAATCCGTAGTCGCTGGAGTGGAGGAGGGCTCGCGTTTCCAGTCTTCCGACTGCTCTGCAGTCAAGCAGTCAAGCGCAAGTTCTTGCATCTCGGCCGCTCGGTGTAGTGGAAATGACGCTGAAATGGAAGCAGATACGAAAGAGAACAAACTGGTCGGCGGAACCCGACTCGGAGAGCATCGTGCGTGGCTCTGGGTGCGAGCGAGTGAGAGGGAGAACGAGGACAGCCTCGTGGATACCTACAGCCATCTTCTCTACGACCAGATTTTTTGTGATGCAATCACGCACGGTTACTCGACATACAGCTCCGATTGGAGCTGTGAGTCGTTCAGAGACTCGCAACAAACTCGTTGCGAGTCGCACTACCACTAAGGCACCACGGATGACCAGCGTCGTCGTGATCCTATGAGGAGATGGGCGAGATTGAGTTAATCATTAGATTATTTTAGTCTTTTTACTAAATAAATCTAAACCATTTTATTAAACTATACTTGAGCTCTTTGACACATTTACAGAAGTTGACCCAGTGCACTGCTGCGTCTCGCAGACGCACTCCGGTTCTTTCCGAACTCGGGTAGCCCGCAGGTGGGTGTATCGCCAGCCAGAACTAGAGAATGTCAGGGAGCGATTTGCTCAAATTCGAAGCCGGAACAGCAGCAGCAACCACCGCCTGCCGGCGCTTCCATCGACATAGATGGCGCGTTCGCCGTCGGACAAACTGTGCGGCTCAGGCCTGCGACGCGTGCCTGTTTGACGCTACTTCGTCATCAACCATTCGTAGCCAGCAACAACCGTGCGGCAAGTCAACGAAATGCTGCGCGTTCCCAGTTTCAGGCACCCCCGTGATCAAACCCCGACAACTCTCAACCGAGGTCACACGACGACCGCACCACCGTGTGGAGCGGCTCATCAAGAAGCGATCTGCCACCACGCGTGCACACCAATCGCTCCAGCGGCATTTGCTGTCGATTGGATCCGCTTCGCCTGTGGCACACGCTCGTCCCGGTTTACCATCGACGAGAGCTTGGATCAGCGTGAGCACTGCACTGCCAGTGCTGCCTGTTCTGTGACGGACGGCTTTCAGTGGTCCAGCAGCCCATACTTTGTCTGTCCTTCTTCCTAAGCCAACCATCCTGTCTTTGGTGCCTAGGATCCTCAGCCGCGCAAGGCTTTGGCTCACGCCTTGATTCCCAACAGCGCCGCCAGCCGCCTTGTGCTTCTCTCACTTTCAGTTTTCCTCATCAGCACACAAGCAGCACCCTCCAGTCCACACACCTCTGCCAATCTACACCTATCAAGATGGTCCAGACCGGCAGCGAGGTCGGCACCGCTTTCGCGCTCAACATCGCCGCGGGATTCGCAACTGTGCTCGGTGGTATGGTCGTCTTCAGCAAGCGCCTCGTGCACCTCGCGAACCCCGTCAGCCTCGCGATCGCTCTCAGCATCTCGTCTGGCGTCATGCTCTTTATCTCGCTCGTCGAGATCTTCGGCGAGGCAGTGCACCTGCTCACGGAGGGT
>JAASGM010000506.1:0-18225 GCA_023334215.1 Globisporangium cystogenes | reverse complement strand
TTCGAGGGCAAGTTCGGCCAGTCGAGCGAGAAGATCTTCGAGTGACCGCTGCGTCAGTCGTGACAGCTGAAGTGCGCGTGAGGTATGATGATGGATAGATGGCCGGCAAGCAGCCTAGCTTCCGGTCGACAAGCGGTAGAGCTGGAGAGCGAGTGTTTGTTCGCACTGACAACCAGCTACGCACTCTTCGGGGTAATGAACCGATCGATTCTTCTGTGCGTCTCGCCTGATCGCTCGCCTGTCGTCGTCTCTTTCTCGATTCAAGTTCTCTCGTCCGGCCTCGTGTCTTCTGACTCCGTTCGTTCGTCTTCCTGACTCTCTTCTTCCGCCAACTGCATCGACACTTGCGCCGCTTACGCGGGTGCTGTCGCTCATCACGAACTCGTGCTCAACGCGATGATCACAGCCGTGACGGATCCTCCGAAAACAGCCGCGGTGATGACGATCGCCACGATGTACGCTGGGTCGTGAGCACGCGCGTCAGTCAGTCAGTCAGTCGGCCAATGCGCGTCAAACTGCTTTCAAGCAGCACACCACCCTCAACTCCGTCGCCACTCGGACGCACCGCCTGTGAGGGTCGTCGGAGCGACTGGTTTCGTGAGCAGCGCCGTTCGCTCGGACGCGTTTCTCTCCACGTGGACTACAACATCGACGAGCGGCGGCTGCTGCTGTTGCTGCTTCACTGGACAAGCAGCCTCTCTGACCTCCGCTGGAAGCTCGACCAGCACGTGGACGCAGCCCTCCACAGCCGTAAAGTCGGGCGAGAAGTAGTGCGGCACGAGCGGCAGCGACGGCCGCATCCCCTCGAACTCGCTGTACAGGTCCTTCGCGCTCATCTGCACGAGGCGCAGCAGCGACGCGTGGTCGTCCCTCTCCCACTCGCTCTCCGGTTCCTTCTCCTTCTTCGCCAGGAACAGCGTCAGCGCTCCCGGAGACAACTTCTTGCGCACAATCGGTCGCAACGTGTGCGCGATCGCCTCGCGGAGGTCCGCGACCGAGGCGGTGCTCAGCGGGACGTCGACGCACAGCACGGTCTTGTCGCTCAAGAGAACGCACCAGAGCTTCGCCATGCTCTCTTGATCTCGTACGCTCTTGATCTGATCTTGATGTCTTGTGGTCTTGGTCTCTTGAGTTCTTGAGCTCTTGAGCTCTTTGATCTCCAGCCTCTCAACGGGTCTATCGATCCCCACCATCCATCCACCAAGCAACTGCCGCTCCGGACCACCGGAAGAAGACGAACATTGTCGACACTGTCGACAGTCACTGGAACATGGGAACATGAAACCCGAAGCATCGTTAGAGCCTCACATTTGGTCTCTCGCTTCTCGCAGATCCTTGAGAGGTGATGACGATCTTGTTGTCATGCAACAACAACCGCTGCTTCCAGTGTGCTCGAGGCTCGAAATTGTTGAAATTGCAACTTCCACCCTGCGATCCGAACACCATCCAGTCAACAGCTTCACCAAACATGCACTCGTCAGCTCCAACACGCCGCCTCGACACGATGGCGGTGGTTCGGCAGCCGTGTCCCCATGGCCTTCGGTATCGTATCACACTCGGTGTCGCCATTGCACTGAGTGTCAGTCCCACGGTGAATCCTGAAGGCGGTGAAGGTCCTCGCGCCTATGGACACGGACTTCAGCAAGCGCGAGATCCCAGTGATCTCTTCTTCGTTTCCGCTGCTTTTCGTTGTTCACTCGCACTTGATGGACGTCGATGCACTCGGGAGGTTGTTTGCCATGATCTGCGCGCCGTTCTCGCCAGTCGAGCGCCTCAGTTCGACCGACCACCTCCAGCACACATTGTAACTTGTACTAACTAATCTGTGAGCGGCAGCCGGAGAACTGGAGATCGCAGCAGTAGCAACCAGGAAGATGCGACTCAGTTCGAGCAAAGCGAGCGATGATGTGTATGTCTGTGTTCAGAGGTCACGAGTGGCTGAGTCATGTGTGTTCAAAGCCCACGAGCTCCACTGCGAGTCGTTCGTGTGTCAACGAAGGTACAGAGTCGATCTTGATACTGAGAGCGACACGCAGCAACTCGACAGCCGACGTGTCAACGAACGACGAAGCCTTCGTCACGAAGTTCGTTCCGCGCATCAGCGACTCTCAGCGCCGCTCGTCGCAGTGATCGCACCAGCTCTGGGGACGCCGCGACGCGTAGCTGCAGTTGCATTGCGCGTTGGTCGAGACGAGCGAGCCAACGAGCTCCGACGCCACCTCAGTCACTGGCACACGAGCTTGTCAGTCCACTCGTCATCCTCCCACCGGAACCGAGTCCGCCTCCCACCCCCATGCCGCAGCTTACATGTTCTTCTTCGCGTCGGCGTCCTGCGTCGGCAGCGCCCACTCGCGCTTGTCGCTCTCGAGCATCTTGGTCCACGCCACGCAGAACGCCAGCAGCCCGGCGCCGACGACGCCGAGCAGGATCGAGTCGAAGTCGATGTGGCTCCGCCACGCCGTCTCGAACTCGCGGAAGCGCTCGTCGTTGATGCTCGCGGGCGTCGCGGCCACCGCCACGTCGCCGAGGCGGGCGAGGGTGTCGTCGTCGGAGCCTGCGGCCTTGGCCAGAAGGAACTCGCCGCACCAGCTGTCGACGACGGCGCTCGTGTTGCAGCTGCTCATGAACACGCGCTGGCGGTGGACTGCGAGCCACGCCTCGTGGCTCGCCGCGTTGTTGTACAGCTCGTGCAGCGCGTAGCGACACCCGCGCACGACGTTCTCCGTCGCGCTCGCGGTGTCGTCGCCTTCCCCGGCGAACACCTCGCGAAGCCTCGCAGTGTCCACTGTCTGGTCTGCACAGAGCCAGACGCCGCGCACTTCGCAGTAGTACGCGTTGAATGGCGCGACGACGCTGCTGTCGCGCGTCTGCACGAGCTGTCGCTGGTGGTCGGCGCTCTGCTTCGCGGCTGCGAGGAGCACGGCGAGCGCCACGAGCGACGCGAGGAGCAGCGCCACGAGCGCGTCGACGACGCGCGCAACCCGGCGGTTCGGCAGCTGCTGGAAGACGAGGTAGACGCCCACGAGCGGCAGGCCGATGCCGAGCCACCCGAAGACCTCGACGCTGAACCAGAGGTAGAGCTCCTGGCTCGCGGGCAGCGGGAAGACCGCGAAGTCGGGGTCGCGCACGTCGCGCTGGCCCTCGGCGGAGCTCGCGACCGCGTACGCCGACAGCGCGAGCCAGAGGCCGAGCAGCAGCGGGCTCGAGGCGGCGGTCGCGGCGAGCACGAGCGACCACGCGTTGCTCTCGACGCCGAGCGCGAACCAGCGCTGGAAGTTGCTCACGTGCGCCATTATTGGCGCCGAGAATCTGAAGAACGGGGAGAAAAAGAAACATTTTGGTGTTCGCACATCAAGAAAACTCAATACAAACGCCAAGTAAAAAAAGGTATCCATAATGGTTATAAGGTCTCCTTCCTCCACAGTCAGCAGCCCTCCAGCGTCGACGCCGACGAGGCTTCGGCCAAGTCGAGCTGCGTCGCGAGCAGCTCGTTGAGCGCCTCCTGCGCGGACGGACGCTCCTCTGGCTGGAACGAGAGACAGTTCATCGCCAGCATGCGCACGGACGCCGGCGAGCGCTCGCCGCTGATGATCGGGATCCCGTTGTAGTTACTCGTGCTCAGGATCGCGACCTCCGAGTCCACGCGGCTGAGCTGCTCGACTGGGAACTCGTACGTGTCCAGGTACGACAGCAGGATCCCGAACGAGTACATGTCGGCCTTGGTCGTGTACTGCTGGCCGTCGATCACCTCTGGCGCGGTCCACACGGTCATGTCCATGCGCACCTCGTCCTCGGGGTTCCACTTCGTCGTCACGGCACTCGAGGAGGACGACGACGGGTCGCTGCCTTGCCGCTCCGACCACCGCTGGAGCGCGCTGCAGCACGACAGGTCGTTCAGCTTCACGTGCCACGCGTCGTCCAGCAGCACCTTGCGCGAGCTGAAGTTCCCGTGGAAGAGCGACGGCTCGAACGAGTGCAGGTACACGAGCGCTCGCGCGACGTCGACAGCGACCGAGAGCTTGGACTTCCGCGATGCCGAGTCGTCCTGCCAGCTCCACACCTGCACGTCGAGCGACGGGTCCGCCATCGCCTCGTCGGTGATCTCCACGCCTCCTCGCTGGGTCCCCAGCGCCTCCCGCAGCAGCGTCTTCTGGACCACGATCAGGTTCTCGAGCGACCCCTTGTCCATGTACTCGCTCACGAGAGTCAGCGAGTCGGCGCTGTCCATGTCTTCTGCGCGCTCTGGTACGTTCCACGGCCCGCGCACGAACCCGACGAAGCGCACGACGTTCGCGTGCGTGAGCGTCGAGTGCAAGTGGATCTCCCGCATGAAGTCGCGCATCGACGAGCCGCGTGCGTCGCGGTCTCTCGAGATGGCAGCGGCGCCGCCGTCCGAGTTGTCGAAGCCCACGTGCTTCTTCGGTCGTCTTCGACGAACGCGGAGCGTCTTGGCGACGACGAGGCGGTTGTTCACCTTCGCGAGCGCGTACGCGAACCCCGAGACGTCTTTGCCCGCTTGGCCGGCCGTGAACAGCGCCGATGGCTCCGACGGGAGTGCCAGCACGTAGTTGAGAGCGGCAGGCGCGATCACGAGCCCCGCCAGTCTCTGGTCCGCGCTCGTGTTGAACACCCCGCTCGACGTGCCGTCGCTCGTGCTGACCTCCGTGCCGTCGCCGCTCTCGTCGTGCTCCAGCGCGAGCAGCAGGTCGGTCTCTTGCTCGACGACCTCCTTCTCCTGTGTTGGCGCGTCCTCAGCGCTGCGCTTGGCTCTCGACTTGGCGAACTCGCTCTTCCGCGCGTTGTACGCGCGCGTCGCCCGCCGCGCGGACGCGTGGATGCACCCGCCGATCGCGACCACGAGCACGAAGCCGCCGAGCGTCGCGGCGCCCACGACGAGGAACCACGAGCGGCTCTGGTGCCAGGTCTCGTGCAGCAGCGGCCGCGGCGTCACTGGCGTCGTGGTCTTGTTCTTCAGCGTCGGGTCGCTGTCCTCACCGCTCCCGCTCCCAGCTGCGCTCACGACGTGGGCGTACTTGGCGAGGAAGTCGGCGTCCGAGAGCACGCAGAGCATCGTGTCGTTGACGTAGAAGTTCTTCGCGAGCGGGTCGGAGCACTTGACGGCCGTCGTCTTGGACACGTCGAAGACCTGGAGCTTCTTGAAGCGGTCGGCGTCGGTCCTGCGCACTTCGAACTCCTCCAGATCGACAGCCGGCTGGGCGAACACGAGCGGCGAGGACGCCGCAGCAGCAGCGCCGGCCACCACCCGCGTACTCGCCACGGCCGTGCTCGTGCTGCTCAGCGACGTCCGAGACGAGCTCATCGCGTAGCCGACCTTGATCGCGAGCTGCGTGAGCGCGGCCGGGAAGATCACGCCCGAGATGCGCGTGATGAAGTTCCCGGAGAAGTTGAGCGACTTGATCGAGCTCGGGAACGAGAAGTTCTCGAGCCGCTCCAGGCCCGCGCCTGCGAGGTTCCTGTGGAGAGACGACAGTCAGCACGGGAGTCCTGGCACCGGTGTCAGTTCAGCGTACGCACAAGTGGTGGAGCTTGGGTGGCAGGCGCACAGACTGGAGCGTCTTGATCGGGTTGCGCGTCAGGTTGCTGGAGAGCAGAAAACAGCGAGCACCGTCAGCTGAAGATCGCACGAGGGAGGTCGTCGCGCGTATGAGCTGCGACGTACAGCATCTTGAGTGTCGCTGGGAAGGAGGCGTTGTCGATCTCCTCGATGAGGTTCAGTGTGAGGTCTCTGCGGGTCGCACGCTCTTCGTCAGTCGTTGCGAAGCAGGCTCCTCGCGTGCCAGCGCCACGTACAACGTGAGCAGCGCGCTGGGGAACACGAAGTCGTCGAGTGACGTGATGCTGTTGTTTGATAGATAGCTGGAGGCACCACGAGAGCGGATCGTCAGCTCCTCCTCCTGTCTGCGCACCACGCGTCGAGGAAGCTTCCTGCCGCACATTTGCGTCGTGGCGTTCGCACCGCCGCTCCCTGGCCGCATGTACTCGACCGTGTTGTTGTCCAAGCGGCTGTGTTGAACGTCGCACCCGTCAGTTCCTCGACCTCTCGACTCGCGACTCGCGAGGTCTCGCATAGCGCGACGTACAGCACTTGCACGCCCGTGGGGATGCTGGCGACGCGCTCGATGCCGAGCTTGCGCGCGTCCAGCTCCACGAGGCGCTCGCTCGCGTTCCCCTTCGTCGCCACGCTCTCGCCGCGCAGCTCATCCGGGTCGTCGCACGACTGCGGGGTGGTCACCAGCGCGCTCGTGGCGGCTTTGCTGGTGGTGCCGTTGACCCTCGCGAGCGTCGTGGCTTGCGGGCATCCGAACTCGTCGTCGTCATCATCATCGTCATCATCGTCTCCCAGCCGGCGCTCGGCGTCTCCGACGCTCACAGCGCGCGCCGCAGTCGCAAGTACAGCGACGAGCAGCAGCGTCGCGAGCGCGAGGCGGCGGCGCGATCCGAGCGACCGGCGCGCGGTCATTGAGTGCGAGCGCGGGAGGCGAACTGACCGCTCGAGTGGATCGACTGTCGACTGGGGAGGCCAACGGGCCACCACGCATCACGCGGATGTGAGAGACGGCGTGAAGGAAGAGCAACTCGCAGCTCTGTGTCGTCGTCGCCCTGTTCCACCCCAGCTGGTGACATTTTCACGGCGGACGACGCGTTTGCTTCAAATCGCACGGTGATGGCGTGAAGACAGGCTCCTGGGCTGCTTGCTGCCTGCCGAGGGCGTTGACGGCACCAGCGAGCACACTCGGCGGCGAAGAGCTCTTCGGCGTCAGGGGTTGTTGATGTTGTCGCTGCCTGACAGCAGTGGTGTCCATCTGCGAAGACGAACATGGTGATCGAAAAGCGCTTTGATAAGCATGATGGAGCGCTTAACACGGTGAAACTGCGGGTCGCCAGGACGCGCACGAACGCTCGGAGACGCGCAACAGAGAGAGAACGAGAAGACCGGAAGAACTGGCAAAGGTGATGCCGGCGATGGCGGCGGCAGCAGCGAGCGCGACAACGCCGCCGACTTCGAGGTCGGTTCGCATTTGGTCCTCGCGACCGAACGACACAAAGTCCACAGTCTCTTCGTACCTATTCGAGTCGGCTACGTGGCACAACTCAACACAGTAGCCCTCGGTTCAAGTGCGAATCCAGTTCTCTCTCTCTTTTCGCAGAAAGATGTCGAATCGACTTGTTCTTACGGTTTCGACAGCAAGAGTCGAATCGTGGATTTGACTTGGTTTCACTATGTGCTGAACTGTAGAGGCGGGAGCAAGGGGGGAGTCACTTTGGATTTCCCCCTCGACCCCGCAGATCGCCGCTCGCCCTCCCCTCCTGCTCTTCACTATGGTGCGTCTCCTGCTCCGTCGCTCGCTGCGTCTGGCGTTCTCGCAGCACCAGCTTCCGCTTCAACCGACGCGCGCGCGAGTGCTGACGTAATCGCCACCCGCGCGCGTGCTCCAGGCCGCCGGAAACATCGCGAACAAGAAGCCTGCGCCGACGGCGTCGGGCGACGGCGCCGCCGCCTCTGCGCTCCGCAAGTGCGTTTTCCTTTTCTGTGTCTCTTTCTGTGTGTGGTGTTGTCATCATATTCCCCCAGAGAAGCAGCTGACTGACGTGGCTGCTGCAATGCGCGCAGCCGTCGTCCTACGGCGGGCAAGACCGCGAACACGGGCCGCGGCATGGGCGGCAGCACGGCCGGCATCCTGCGCTTCTACACGGACGACTCGCCGGGCCTCAAGATCGGCCCCACGACGGTGCTGGTCATGTGCCTACTGTTCGTCGGCTTCGTCGTGCTCCTCCACGTCTGGGGCAAGTTCCGCGGGTAGAGCGCCGCCGCCGCCGCCGCACTAGAGAGAACGCCCGCCGCCGCCCGCCGCCAGCGTCTTCTTTGTTTTGTTCCGGAGACGACGACGGCGACGCTGTCGACAACACCGCAGCAGCAGCAGCAGCGACCAACACTCGCGGGCGGGCAGCTGGTCGCCAAGGGTGAGCTTCACTCATCCTGGCGCATAATATTAGTTATAGGAACCTCTGGCTCGCCACTCGTCCGCCTCCGTGCTCATCGGCCGCCGCGCAGCGCCTGCTGCTGCCGCCAGCCGTCCGCCAGCGCCTGCTTGTCGACCCGCAGCTGCTCCCGGCGCGCGCGCTGCTCGTCGGCGCTCTGCGCCTGCAGCTGCGCCGAGAAGAACGCGGCCTCCGCCTGCTCGAGCGCGCGCTGGTCCCGCGCGAGCGCGTCCTTGGCCGCCACCTGTTCGCCGAGCCGCCGGCAGAGCGCGCGCTTGGCCTCGCGCCGCGCCGCGGGGGCCGCCGCCGGCTCACGCGGCAGGATCGACGCGCGCTCGCCGTCGCATGCGCGCGCCGCCGCGAGCCGCTCGGCGCGCTGCTTGGCGTGCGCGTCCGCCATCTGCCCGCTCAGGAACGCGTTGAGCTCGCGCCGGCCGAGCGCGCGCTCAGCGCTCTCCTGCAGCTTGCGCAGCTGCGCGCCGTGGTGCCGGCGCGCGATGGCGGCGTCCTCGGCCGCGACCGCCTGCGCGCTCCGGTCGCGCTGCTCGCGCTCGCGCTCGAACGCCCCCTGCAGCGCGAGCGCGTACGGCGAGCCCGGCGTCTGCCGGTTCACCTTGGCGCCGTCGGGCACGCTCTTGCTCGCGACCAGGAAGCGCGGCAGCACGGAGCGGGCGACAAGCGCGTCGTCGGGCTCCGCGGGATCTGGGGCGTCCAAGTGCGCGGCGGATCGCGAGTGGCGGTGGCTCTGGTGGTTCGTCTTCTTGTGGTGGTGGTGGTGGTGCGACCTGCGCTCCTGTGCCTCTTCCTCTTCCACTGGCGCTGGTGCTGCTGACGCGCTCGATGGCGTCACGCGCTGCACCGCGGGGATCCCCGAGTCCGTGGACGCAGAGCGCTGCAGCGGCTTGCTGGCTCTGCGTAGCTCCTCGGTCGCCGCCGCTCGACTTGCGCTGGTGCTCGGAGCGCTTTGGCTCACGGCCCTGACGAAGTTGGGGTGGAACGCGAACGACAACGCCTTGCCCTCGAAGCAGAGCGCGCCGATGTTCCCGAGGCGCAGGCGCCCGGACGCCGTGCCTTTCTGCAGCCTGGAGCCCAGGAACGCGACCAGCGTCTCGAGCGCACGCAGCGTCTGCTCCTTGGGCAGACCGGCGTCGGCGCCGATGATCGACAGGTTGGCGTCCACTGTCGGCGTCAGCAGCGCCGGCGGCGGACGCTTCCAGGAGACGCCGTAGGCGCTCGCGAAGCGGTCGGCGAGAATGAAGACCGGCACGAGCGGCTGCACCTCGCGCAGGAAGGCGAACTTGCCGAGCAGCGCGACGCTCACGCCCTTCCTGGCCAGGAGCTGGCGCTCGACGTGGGAGCTCAGCGCCTGCCACACGGTGGCCACGGACGAGCCCAGGAGCTGCTCGAACTCGAACGGCGACTGCCGCAGCTGCTGCGCGCAGTCGTTCAGGACGGCGTCTCGGCCCATGGCGACGCCCTCGACCTCTTGGTGTCTTCGAGACGCTGCTGCTGGCGCTCGGAACGTCGGACGCCTCTCACGATATCAATAGCGAATGCTGTGCAGCAAGCGATGACGAACGTCTCGTGTCGTGTGCTTTCAGCCCAAGCGATCGTTCGTCTCAGTACGCTAGCACTCGACAAGATGCAGACTCGCGCGGCTCGCGTCGAACTCGAACGCGTGCACCGCGCCGCTGAACGTGCTCGCGAGCAGCGTGGAGCTGCTGACCGCGCAGATACTCGTGAACATGCCTCCGGCCGGCTCCGGCGCCTCGCACAGGACGCGCGCGGCGGCCGCGTCCCACACTTTAACGGTTCCGTCCTTTGACGCCGTCACGGGGATCGGGAGCGCGGCGCGCGCGTCAGGACTTGCTGTGCTCGAATCTGCTGCGGCCGGAAGGAAGCAGCAGGAGGTCGCGTCTTGCTGGTGGCCGGCAAACTCGTGGAGCTGCTTCGCGGACCGGCGGTCCCACACGCGCACCTCGCACCCGACGCCGCTGAACCCCTTGCTGGACGTGAGGATGTAGTTGGCGTCCGGCGACATGTCGACGCTGAGCGAAAAGTAGACGTAGCCGTGGAAGACCTGCGCCGGCGCTCGGAGAGTCGTGCGCTCGTCCCAGAACTTGAGCGTCAGGTCCTCGCTGCCCTGCACCACGAGCGGCTCGGACGGGACCCATTTGGAGCACGTGATGACGTTCTGCGGGGTCGCGTTCTTGGCCTTGAGCTTGCCGGTGAGCAGGTCCCAGAAGATCGTCTGCGTATCGCGGCTGCCGGAGCAGAGCGTCGTCTCGGCGTCGTTCACCGCGATCGTCGCGACATTGAGCGTGTGGCCGCGCAGCAACACGGACGCCGGCTGCTTCCTCGTCGGAGATGGCGGCGGCGCGATGTGCGACGTGAGCGCGACTGTCGTGTCTCGCGAGCACGAGTAGAGCAGCTCGGCGGACCGGCCGACCACCACACGGTTCACTGCGCGCTCGTGCGGCTTCCACTCGCTCACGACCGGCATGTCCATCGAGTCGTCGTCGTTGCGCCAGCGCAGTTTGCGGATCGAACCGTCCTCCCACGCGGTCAGGCAGGTGTGCGTGTCTGCGAGGCTCGGGTGGCTCGCGACGCAGTTGAGCACGAGGTCGTTGGGAGGCGCCGAGGAGACGCGGAGCTGCACGTCCTGCGTCGCCGCTGCTGGCGATCCGTTCTGGCTGTTGTTGTTGCCTGCGACGGTCGCGGTCGCGTGGTTGCTGTCGCTGGCGTCGTCCACCTTCCAGTTCGAGAGGTCGCGCGCTGGGGGCTTCCCGACGGCGTCGCGCGAGCCGCAGGCGCCCATCGCCTCCTTCTTGCTGCAGCTTCTGGTTGAAGTCCAAGTGCGTGGCAGCCTGGAAATGGCTACAGTATCTGTAGCAACATTCCAAGTCCACTTTTATATGAGAAACTGGAATCTGCAGACACTGTGTCCGCCACACCAAATGCGCGTGGCACTGGTGTGGCGCAATTCTGCAATTCGCCGTCGAGCCACGATGGCCACGAAGGTGTCGCGCACGTCGCTGCAGGTGCGCGCGTGAAGGAAGCGGCTGCTCTTAGCACCCGCACTCACGCGTCCTCTCGCTACCATCGGCAGCTCTACCGCGACTGCATGCGGCTCGCCAAGCACATCGGCGGGAAGGTGAGCGCTCGCGGAGCTCTCGTGTTGCACGCCCGAAGCTGCTGACGCGCGCACGCGCGTCTGAAACAGAGCAAGAAGGGCGAGGCGATCCGCGGGCTCATCCGGCGCGAGTTCGAGAAGGGCCGCGCGGAGGAGGACCCGGAGAAGATCGAGACGCTCAAGGCCAAGTGCGTGGCGGCGTGTTACTTCAGGAGCAGTTGATGGCGCGACGGTGGACTCACGACGTGTGTGTGTGGGCGTGACGACAGCGCCATCCGCGGACTGAGCAACTACCTCGTGCTCGCGAACTCCAGGTGCGCTCTCGGCGGTTCGCCCGGACGTGTCACTGGACCCGGCTGACACTGCGTGTGCGTTGCGACTTCCCCCCACTGTTGCAGCAAGGACAAGCAGCTGCAGAGCGCCATGAAGCTGCAGCAGCAGCACAAGGAAGCCGACCCGAAGGGCCCCGCGCAGGCCGAGTACCGGGAACTGTAGCTGTCGCCGCCACCACACCTCACATGAGCGCGAGCATTGCAAGCATGAATGCCACAGTTCTCTCACTTGCTTTCAGTAAGCTGTCTTCTGAAGTAACACATCACAGCCACAGTGTGTCCTCCTCTATCTGTCGATACAGATAGATTCCCGAGCCAAAACACACGTGAAGTAAGCCATGAACCGCCGAGCGCTCGCGCGTGCGGCTGCCGGCGCCAAGCCCGCCGCAGCCCCCGCCGCCGCCACCGACGCGAGCGACCCGACGGGCGTGGAGAACGTGACGCGCAAGCTTGAGGCGCAGCTGGCGGCCGGCGACCTCTACGGCGCGCTGCAGATGTACAAGACGCTCTTCATGCGCCACCTCAAGGGCGACGCGCCGGACGCCGCGCAGCAGATGCGCGCCGTGGAGCTGGCGCTCGAGGCCGCGCTCTGCCTCGCGCGCCACCAGCAGGCGACGGCGGCGGCCGAGATGGCGACTCTCATGCTCTCGGTGTACGCGGACTTCCACTTCCCAGTCGACGAGCCCAACAAAGGTGCCGCCTGCCACGTCGCCGCCGTCATCGTCGACTGCAGCAACTCACTGGACGGGGAAACTCTCTCTGTGGCTGCTAGAGCGCGTCCGCCAGATCAACGCCGCGTTCGCCGCGCAGCCGCAGTTCAGCGCCGACCTCGCGGCGGTGCTCAAGCACGCGGTCAAGTGCGTCACCGCCGGCGCGTCACCAGCCTCCCGCGGGACATCCCGACTCACGCTGACTGTGCGGCTGGCAGGTGGTCGGCGACCGACGGCAGCCGCAAGCGCGGCGACCCGGAGCTGCAGCTGCTGCTGGCGCGCGCGCACCGCGCGGCGGGCGACCACACGCACGCGGCGAAGCACTTTCTGCACGCCGAGCGCCCCGCGGAGTTCGCGGACGCGCTCTTCGAGTGGTCGGCGCTCGGGTACCCGAGCGAGCACGAGCTCTTCGTGGCGCGCGCCGTGCTGCAGTGCGTCGCTCTCACTTCTCCTTAGTGCGGAGGTGTTGAGAGAGCTGAGAGGAGCGACCTGCGCGCAGACTCCTGAGCCTCGAGAACCTGCGCGACGCGAACAAAGTGTTCGAGGACTTCGTGGCCAAGAGCAGGGCGGCCGGCCGGCCCGTGGACGCGCCGCTCTTCCACTTCGTGCGCTTCCTGCTGCTGACGCTCGAGGTGCGTGCGGTCGTCTTCATGGGGAGGCTGCTGGGGGAGCGAGCGAGCGCTCACACGTGCGGCGCAGAGAGACGCGCTGCCGCTCTTCCAGCTGCTGCAGGAGCGCTACGCCGCCTCGCTCGCCCGCGACAGTTCGCTCAAGAGCGTACGTTGGAACTGGGCGGTTTGATGGGCGGTGGCTGCGGCGCAGGTGCTGACGGTCTCCTCGTGCTGCTGCGTTGCTTCGTAGTACATGAGCGTGATCGGACAGAAGTTCTACGGCCTCCAGCCGCCGCGCAACGGCCTCAGCTCGCTGCTCGAGATGTTTTCCGGCGGCATGTAGGAAGTGCCGACTGCAGGCAGCAGGGCAGGCGGCCGGGCGGTCGCAGGTGACAGCAACGAGCGTAGGGAGCAGCCAGTTTTTCCCCCACAGAGTACACAAGCGAGCGTCTCACGCGCTCGTCGGCTGCTACTCGTCGGGTCCGTTGGGAGCGCGCGCCTGACGCGCCTGGCGCTCGATCTCCTCGATGCGCAGGAGCGTCGCCGACTTGATGGGCAGAATCTTGGGCTTGCAGAGCACCTCGGTGAGGTTCCCGCGCTCCGAGTACACGAGTCCGGCTTTGGGCAGCACCTCCTGGATCTGCACGCGCTGGAAGAGGTGGGGAAGGCGTCAGGTGTGCAGTGAGAGAGAGAGAGAGAGAGAGATGGAGAGAGAGGTGGAGAGAGAGGTGGAGAGAGACGGACGCCTACCTGCATGGTGACAATGGTGGTGGACGAGGGAGGGCGACGTGGAAGACTTGGAAGACTGGGGAGTCGCGAACCGCCAGCAGTCGACCGACCTGCGACGTGTGAGCACATAAGGGAGTGGATTGCATACTCTCACCCACTCTCCCTACCACTCCACTCGGCACTCTCTCTCTCTCCTAACGCCGCTGCTTTTTGGCCGCGAGCGGCTTCTTGGGCTGCGACTTGCGCTTGAGGTTCTCCACCATGGCGCGCAGCTCGCTCTTGGTCGACGCGCCGGCAGCCGGCGCTGGCGCTGGCAGCGCAGCACTCGACGAGGTCGTCGACGTCGACGGCGCCGCCTCCGTGCGCTTGCGGCGCTCCTGGAAGATTGCGTCGTTCGCCTCCGACTTCTTGAACTTGGGGTCCGTCGGGTCGAGCTGGAAGCGCGAGCCCTTGGCGTAGAGCGCGCCGAAGCGCGGGTCCGCGGCGTCGAACGCGAAGCCCTCCTGCAGCCCGGCCTTCTTCCCGAGCTTCTTCATCTCCTTGGCTTTCCGCTTGCCCTTGAGGTGCTTCACCTTCTCGCTCTTGTGGATCGTCTTGAGGTCGAAGTTGCGGTCGCCGTCGCCGTCGCCGTCGTCGCCGCCCGTGTCGGCGATCGCCTCGCGCAGCAACGTCGCCTGCTGCGCGCCGCCGCGGCCCTTGGCCTTGAGCACCTCCTTCTGCTCGCGCGCGAGCAGCTTCTGCCTCGCGCGCTTCTCATGCAGCTTCTGGTTCCGCTGCTGCTTCTTCTCGCGCGCGTAGCGCTCGAACGGCGTCTCCTGCTCCTCCAGCTCGCGCTGCTTCTTGGCCTTGAGGACGTCGCCGGCGCCGGGCGTGAACGACATCTCCATGTCGCCGTCGCCACCGCCGTTGTCGTCGCTGTCGCCGCCCGACGCGCCGCTGCCTTCGTCGCCGCTCGCGTCCTCCCCGTCGCTGCCCAGCAGCATCTTGCGGTACCTGCTCTTGAGCTTCTGGAGCTTGGCGGCCTTCTTCTTGCCCGCCGCCGCCTTGTCGCCTGGCGCCTCCTGCTCGTCGTCGTCGGCGCTCTCGCTGCCGTCGCTCGCGCCGCCGCCGTCCGCTTCCTCGCCGTCGTCGTCCGACGAGTTGTCGGACGCCAGGTACGCCGAGAAGTCGTTGTCGTCCGCGTTCTTCCACTCCGCCTGGCGCGTCAGCAGCTCCACGCGGCTGTCGTCGTCCTCCTCCCACGTCAGCTTCACGTCCGTGTTCTGCAGCGCCGTCGTCGCGAAGATCGCCGGCTTGTACGCGTCCGGCACGCGCGTGCACGTCTCCCGCGGCGGATTGGCAAACGCGACGTCGTCCGGCACGTACCGCAGGTCGAGCAGGTTCGCCGACGTCTCGTACTCGAGCTGGTCGCAGCTGTCGAAGATCGCGCTCGCCGTCTTCACCGAGTCGCACGTCACGACCGCGTAGTAGTACTTGAGCTTCTGCAGCTCGTACTTGCGCAGCTTCTCGCTGTCGAACCCGTTTGCCTCGCTCGCGTCCACGCGCTTCTTGACGCCGAGCGGGTCGTCCGAGTCGTACTCGTCGTCGTCGTCCTCGTCGTCGTTCTCTTCTTCGTCCTCCTCCTCGCCGCTGCCGTCGCCTTCGCCTTTGCCCTCGTCGTCATCCAGCGTCTCGCTCGCCTTCTTCTTCGTCTTCGTCACCTTCTTCGTGTCGCTCCAGAGACCCTGCGGACCGAACTGCTCTTCCTCCTTCTGCTCCAGCGCACAGCCACATCACCGACGTCGTCAGTCCCGACACTCGTAAGCCACTACCTCCCTCACCGCCACCAGCCGACGCGCACCATCTTCTGCAGCCCGTAGTCCGACGGGTAGATGGTCACGTCCCGCACGGCGCCAGTCGCCGGCGCGAACGACTGGCAGAGCGCCAAGAGGTCGACCGCGCGGATGCGGGACCAGTCGCAGTTCTGCACCGCGAAGCGCTTGGTCTCCGCGCCGAGCGGCACGTCCTCCTTCTCGGACTCGGGCTCGGACGCCAGCGCCGCGTCCTCGTCGTCGTCGTCGTCCGAATCCGAGTCCGAGTCTGAGCTGCCACCGTCCGCGAGTTCGCCGCGCGCCATGCGGTTCAGGTACTCGAGGCGCGAGAGCTTGTCGTCGTTCTTGGCGACCGTCGCGTCCGGCGCCTCGTCGTCGGACGTGGACGGCGAGGCCGAGCCCTTCTGGAGCTGCTGCGCCGACGCGTCAGCTGCGTCGGCGTCGTCGTCATCTTCTTCGTCGTCGTCAGAAGTGGCGGCGTCGGCATTCGCGGCGTCGTCCTCCAGCCGGTAGAACTTCTGAAGCTCGTTCGCCTGCTTCTCCACGCGCCGCCCGTACTTGTCGTACTTGCCCTGCCCGCTCTGGAAGCGCGCGTCCCGGAACACGCCCGCGAACCGCTCG
This sequence comes from Globisporangium cystogenes, assembly GCA_023334215.1. Taxonomy (NCBI): domain Eukaryota; phylum Oomycota; class Peronosporomycetes; order Pythiales; family Pythiaceae; genus Globisporangium; species Globisporangium cystogenes. The sequence continues at coordinate 2,277 of JAASGM010000506.1, read as the reverse complement.
TCGATCTGCAGTTTGCTGCGCCGCTTCGAGTTGCGCGCGAAGCGCTGCGCACCAGCAGCACCACCGACCAGTCAGTCAGTCAGCCAGTCACCCAGCCAACGAGTGACGAACGCGCCGCACGCACCGGGTCGTTGTGCACTTTCTGGAAGCGCTGGTCCTTCACCGGCGCGCCCGACATGACAGCTGCTTTGCGTGGGGGTCCGGAGGTCGGTAGGCGATCGGCGATCGGATCGGAAGGCGCGGAGGTGGCGAGCGGAGCTGCTGGTGGTCGTGTGACGCTGTTTGGAGGACTGGAGCAGAACAGTCAGCGGGAGGTTGCGCGAAGGTTGCGTGAAGAAAAATACTGCAACCGTCATAATAATTGAAGAGGTTGAAACGCACTGTAGTGCAAACTTCAACTTCGGTTGAAGAGCGACAATCAGACCAGTGTCGCCGATCCGAGCAGGGAGCTTGTGACCAGCTTCCTCTGGGACGAACGGTCTCCAAGCGAGGTTGTGTTTCGATGACTCGGCTGCAGCTTATCGAAGACTGCATCGCGAAGATCTGCGGCCATCACCGGAATGTCGACGGAGAAGACACTGCGGTCGCGGCGCACTGCACACCAGAGCCAGAGCCCCGCCATGACGAGCGTACGGTGTACGACGATGAGACCGTTGAGCTGCTCGCGAACAACAACTGTGGGGTCTCAACCACTCTACTCGTGCTTCTCATACCGAGTTTCCCCACAGGCGTAACAGCAGCGAAGAAGAAGAGAGAAGATGGTTAAGCTCTGGTGTGTCGTGCTCCGAGACCAAAGTGTCGTCAGTGTCGATGTCGACATTCCGATGAGCGCGACGGTCGCGGATCTCCGAATGGCCATCGCGCGCGAGATGCAGCCGAGACTGCGCGAGATGTACGCGCCAGGGACGCTCACGCTGTATCTGGCGAAGATCGATCACTATGGGCACCGCAGCGAGTGGAGAAAGGATGACCTCGCTTCGCTTCAGGAGCTTGCTTGCTTGCCGGAGAAGGACTTCCACATGATTCATCTGTCGATGAGGCCGTCGAGACAACTGGCTACGAACTACTTCCCGATCACGTTCGTCCCCAAGGCAGGTGACGTCCACGTGCTGGTGCAGTTGCCTGTGGAATGCGACGCAGTGCGGGAGAAGCAGCAGCAAACGCCGATCGACATCGCGTTCCGCGTCGAAGGAAACGCGTCAGAGCGAACCACGCTGCTCACGAGGCCAGCAGAGGCGACGACGACGCCGACGTCGCGAGACTCTGCCAATGGTGCGCATGGCTCGTGGCTTGATGTGTGTTCTCAGACTCTGATTTGCTTGTATCGCCACATGTGTGTTGGACAGGAGACACAAGCGAGTGCATAGCGTTAGTTGTGGCGGCGGTATTCACCCTGCTCTTCCTTGGGCTGGTTGGGCTTTTGCCAGCGATTCTGCTCATGGAGCCGGACAAGTGATCCTCCAGTATGCAGAGATCGACGCGGGTGGCGGCGCTGACGACGCAGCCGAAATCTTCCTGCGAGTGTCGAGACGCCTCCAAACAAGTTGAAGCAAACAAGACAGTGGCGTTACTGAAGGGCGGAATACGACGAATGCATAGTCGCTGGAAGGATGCGATGAATGACGAACTTCTTCTATTCGCCAATCGACAGTCGGATCGTCACGACACTGCATCTTGCCAGCAGCGGTGTAGCAGTGGATGACTCGCTCGCTCTACCGATTGATACGCGCGCATCCGACCAACTCACCATTGAACAGGCATCAGTCGCTTGGTGCGTTGTCCAGTTGATATCGTCGCATGTAGCGGTCTGCTCGAGTGCTCTTGCCCAGGGCTTTCGATTCGAGAAATGGAAGTCTGGCGCGTCGTTGGTTGAAGCTGCGTCGGGTGGAGATCTGCCACGACTCCATGGCTTGCGGCTCGTCCTCGCCTGCCTGGCGACTGGGAGAGAGAGAGAGCACGATGGAACGAAGCGTATCTTGCTGGCTCCACCGCTGCCTTCGAGCGACCGCGCGCATGAGCGCACGCGAGTGCTGCAGCAGGCGATCGTGAGCCTTGCCTCGCTCGCTCGGAGCACTGTCATTCGCGAACTTCCAGCGCCGAACACAAGCACTCACGCCAAGCACCACGACACGACAGGACTGCGATGCTGTAGCACACTTTCTTCGCTGTCACTGCGCGAACAAGAGCAGCCCAAACAAGTCAGCAGGCGTCAGAGCACCACAGCAACGCTTGTGTAGTGTGCGCTCACCTGGCGACGATCGTTGCGAGGTGCGCGGC
>JAASGM010000505.1:0-18232 GCA_023334215.1 Globisporangium cystogenes | reverse complement strand
GGCCCGCTCGACGATATGATGGGCTCCGAGCCGATCGGCCCGCCGCAGCCGAAGAAGTACGTGATCACGACGACGCCGGCGGTCGAGAGCACGCGCTGGCTCGCGCCGCGCGGCACGGGGTACTGGTCCGACTTGCGGTACTGCGTCTCCTCGGTGGAGTCGACACAGCTGAGCATGTCAAGGTTAGTGGTGTTTGTGAGTCTACTGTCGAACAGTGTGGCGTACAATGCTCGACGTACTCGAACGGATCTCGTCGCTGGACGTACACCTGGTTCATCCGTCCAGGCATCATGTCGGTCGGGTAGCGCGATAGCTCGCGCGAGAGGCGAGGTGGCGAGCGAAGATGCTGGCTGACGACGATGTGCTGCTTCTCTCGTTGCCGCGCAAGTTTCCAAGTGGCGAGCTGGTTGGACAGGGCAGAGAACGCAGCAGCGTCCGGGGACACAGTCGCTCTTCTGGCACAACGAACAGCGAACCGCGAGCATGTGCCCATGGAGCGTGGTGGGTCGTCTCCGTCCGGTGTCCAAGCCAACCGAGTCTTCGCCCTTCCATAATCGATGCATAGCGAAGTCGAGGTGGTGAGGATGATGGACTACAGAGCTGCTGCTGGTGGCCGCACTGGATGTCGTTGAGCGCTCTTGTTCGAGCTTGGAAGGTGTCGCGTCGCGTCCACAGGGCCGATCTCCCAGGACCGAGTCGGCTCGTGCGTTCGCTCGTTCGATCGATCGATTCGAGTGACGAGGTCCTCGCAAGCTGGAAGAAGCTCGAAGCCTCCGACCTGATCATCGCACTTGACACACGCTCGGCTTCGCTTGCCGCTCATAACACGCTCGCTACACTCTTCCTACGCTCCACTCGACGGAGTTCGACGCTAGTACCGCTGCGATAGGAACGCCGCGTTCTCCCGCGTCGTGTTGTACGTCGACTCGGCCACGCGGTGCAGCTCCATCATCCGCAGCAGCAGCTCCTGGTCCGGACCGGAACTCGACACCGTCGACGGTGTTCGTCGCGACGGCACGGACGACGAGCGCGGCAGCGACAGCGACGTGTTGTACTGCGCGGCCTCGTAGCTGCCCACGGGGATGCCGTACGCGATCGCCGAGTCCGACGACGGCGGCGTGTAGAACGCCGTCGACCCGCTCGACGAGACCGAGCTCGCGTGCCGCCGGGATCCAGCAGACGACGGCTGCACCGGGTACGACTCGTGCACGACCATCGCCATGTTCTCGCGACTCGTGCCTTCGAGCACGCCGAGCGGGATGAGGTCGTTCGAGGCGTCCGCGAGCGTCGGCCGGGCCTCTAGCTCGTGCTCCTCGACTGAGTGCTGCGAGCGCGCACCCTTGGACGACGCTCTCCTCGTGCGGTGCGGCTCGCCGCTCCGAGTCGACGAGTACTGTGTGTGGTAGTACGCCTGCTGCGTGCCGGTGACGTTGCTCCGGGCTGACTCGGTCGGGTCCGACGAGTAGACCGAGCCCGAGTCCGACGCCGCGTACGACGACGCGGAGCCCGTCGAGCCGGAGCCGGACGAGACCGTGCGGTGGCGCAGGCTGCTGTGGTGGCGGCGCGCGAGGCTGACGTGGATCGGGTCGAGGAAGTCGCCGGCGTTCGCCTCGAGCACGCACGTCTTGCAGACGCAGATCTTCTGGAAGCGCCCGAGGATGCCATCGCCGAGGAACATCTTCTTGTGAAGCCAGCAGCGCTGGCACACGAACTGGCCGCACGTCATGCACTCGGATAGCGACACGGCCGTGAAGAGCTTCTTGCGCGACCTGCAGATCGCGCAGTCCACGCCCTTGACCTTGGGCTCGAGCAGCTCGATGTTGCGCTGGCGCTCGCGCACGCACCGCGTGAGGCGCTTGACCTCTGCGCAGTCGACGAGCCGCGTGATGCCGAAGAGCGAGTCCGCCGTGAAGAACGTCGAGACCGGGCCGAAGCCCCCGAGCGTGCCGGAGATGCTCAGGCTCCCGAGCATGAAGATCTCGACGAGGTTGTCCGCCTTCTGGCGGTAGATGTACCGCACGGACTGGCGCGTGCGCACCGAGTTGCGGCGCGTGAGGTCCGGGAAGCCCGGGAGGTCGACCGAGTGCATGATGTGGTAGCCGATCGTCTCGCCCTCGGACGTCGTCGTGAGGCCGCACGACTCGAGGTACAGGCTGTCGCGGTTGCGCACGAGGTGGGCGTTCGTGGGGGACTTGCGCACGAAGAACTTGTAGCCGAGGAAGTGGTAGGGCTTGTCCGGCGTCTGGCCCTCCATCGTGTGCAGGATCGCGCAGTCCGCGACGTCCTCGTGCAGGTAGATGACGACGAGCGCGAGCTCCTCCTGCGAGTTGGTCACGACGGCGAACATGGCGTTCTCCATGCGGCCGGGCCAGTAGCCCGTGAGCATGAGCGAGCCCGGGTCCGTGGCGGCGGCGACCGCCTCGCGCGGGAGCTCGCTCATCGAGTCGAGCCGCTGCGTGCGCACAGCGTGCGTGAGCCCGCCCTCGCGCTGCTTGTACAGCCGGAGGCGGTCGCGCGAGCCGATGGTCTTCCAGATCCGCGCGTCCACGTGGTTCTTGTCGCGGTACACGAAGTTCTCGAACTCGCGCACCGTGTGCGCGAGCATGTGGTCCGCGAGCGCCTTGGCCTCGGCGTGCTCGCGCGGCGAGACCTCGATCTTGGGCAGCTCGCTGCGCGGCAGCGGGAAGTCGGCGCCCATCGGAGCTGCGGCGTGTGGTTGGGACGGAGGCTGGCTGGCTGCTCGCACCCTTGACGCAGAAACGGGAATGAGAGAGAGGATCTGACAAGCAGCTCGGACAGGAACGGAGCCGAGTCAGGAGACTCAACCACGTCGGTCTCTCGTCCAAGGGAACCAGATCGATCGCGAGTGCCGCTGGACTCTTTGCCTTTGGCTCGAAGGCAAGCGAGCGCCTTTACGAAACCAGTTCGACTGGCGGCGGCGGTGGTGGCGATGGCCATCACACGGACAGTGTGATCGCCATCGCCACGCTCATGGCCAGCGCTCAGGAGTCATGACTCCAGCATGCGGACGGTGATGGCCACTGTCAACAGTGCACACCGAATTTGCAGGCTGACGTGCTTGCTAATGAGACCGGAAAGATCGAATGCGTGTCATTCTAATCTCTACCTGTTTATAATGCATGTCACCTTGATATCAGACGCTTGCAGTTTGATTGCTATGAATAGACCTTCATACATCGAATGGAATCGACTTGTGATTAGTGTCACTCAATAAACGAGGTGAGAAAGGGAGAGTGGTGTTTATGGAATCGCACATATGCGGTATAATATCATGGATTATCGTCATTGGTTGTTTGACAATCTTGACACTTGACTCTCTCTTGCCACGGCTGCGTCTACCAGCCTTCACACAGCACAGCGCTCGTCGACAGGCTGTCAACCGTGACAGGATACATACGCACCGGCATGGAGCTCCACCAGACGATCTCGCTCCTTGATTTCGGGGGCTGCTGTAAACGGAGCCACACACGCGAGTTGCCGTCAGGAACTACACCTTCAGCTTCAGCTCGTTCTAGTGGGAGGAAGATGGCCACGTCCCACTCGGACCGACATCCCTCTCGGCGACGCGGTTGTTCTCGTGTGCTCTCCCAGGACTTCAAACTCTCACACACACATGGGGGCCCGACAGAGGAAGTGATGTATGGTATGGGCGGATGGAGTGTAGGTGACAGCGACAACCGAGTTCTGAACGCATGACGATCTATCTGGACGAGGACCCGAGAGCCACCGCCGTCGAGACGGAGATGGCTTGATGGTTACTGCCGAGATAGCCGCAGCGCCTTACATCACTGTATTCTACAGCGCCCGCCCACTCGCTCAATCGTTCGCGACTTTGCAGCGGACGTGATTGTCATCGGATCGCTTTCGCCGATGGAGAAGATATCGATTGCAAGCGAGTCAGCGATCCGCAGAGAAAGCACCGACGAAGTGCGCACACCACACACGTGAGTGAATACACACGAGTCTCCGCGACTTTTGATGGGAGCGCGGGGGCAGTGCACCTCTACGGATCGAGTCCTTCCACTCGCATCACGCGCAAGCTCTGGATGATCTCGTCGGCGCTCGAGCGCTCAACGAAACTCGTGATAATATGGCTTGGCAGTATACCAGTACACTTGATGCTCGCGCGCGAAAGTGTCCATGCGTTCAGCGTGGAGTGCGTTTCGACTTGCTCTGTATGCCGGTTCAGCAGGACGCGTCGCGGCGCGATACCGTTGACAAGCTCGGGTTCACTCTCGTCATGAGCACTTTAGGTGGAGAGCAACCTCGGTCGATCCTGAAAGTGCGACTCAAGAACGCAAAAGCTGAGAGGCAGCTTCGCGTCGTTCACCGCCGTGTCCGTTGAAGCGAGCGAGTTCGTGTTCGAAGACTGTGTTTGTAATTGAAAGGTGTCCGTGTACCAATCGATCGATCCGGGTGCTGGCAACTTGACCGGATCGGATCGGGTCGGTGTGGATCGAGCAGACACATGTGTGTGTGTCATAACGATGGCGAGGACTCGACACCAGGAGTGAGTTCCATCGCCGGTTCCAGGAGACAGAGTCTTCAGTTGTTGTTGGAACTTGTCGAGACACTCTGGTTTCTCTGCGTTGCATGTGCTTTTCCAGAATCCTTCGTCTTCAGCGCCAAGAGCACCACCCACCACTGCAGTGTCGGTCGATGCGATCCGATAGTACTCGCCAGCTTCCTCCTCCTGTGCAGATCCGAGTGCGTTCAACCACCTGTTGCACGGAACTCGAGTTGCGACTTCCGGTTCTGAACTTCGTTTTTCGATGCTCAAGCGCGAAAAAATAGTCGGATCCTGAAACGACACATGGCGAGCCAGAGCCAGATCTGTGACTTGTGCCGCGGATCTGTGACGTGTGAGCAGCCCACGAATCCTCTTCCTGGAGCGCTCTCGGCACCACCACCCGTCGTCGTCGGCGCCTGCTCACTCACTGCTCAAGCTGCCGCCCGCCGCGCACTGCGCTCGCCCCCGCCTTAGCAGCGTCCCCCACACAAGCGCCGCAATGTTCCCATTGCCGCGCGAGACGTTCCCCGTCATGAAGTTCGCGGCGGACCAGACAGCAGACTTCGCCGACTGCCGCGACCGCCTGCTGGGCGCCACGATGAGCGCGCGCCGCGAGTTCCGCGACAAGTACCTCATGCGCCTGGACGAGCGCGTGTGGAAGGCGCTCAAGACGCGGCGCACGCGGCGGCGCGCGCACGCGCCGCCTAGCGCAGCAGCGGCAGCGGCAGCGGCAGGGTCCGAAGACGGCGCGGCGGCCTTCGCGGTGTACGTGCCGCGCCGCAAGGCGCAGGTGCCGCGCCCGTCGTCCTCGCCGTCCTGCTCGCCGATCCTCATCGGCGCCGGCGCCGTGCTCGGCTCGCTCGACGACGTCCTGCTCGGGCTCACGAACGCCACGACGAGCGCCATGCGCTTCGCCAGCTCGCACATGCACCGCGACGTGCTCGACGTGCGCGTGCTCTCGACACTGCAGGCGCCGACCGAGAGCGAGCCGTTCGAGTACCTCGGCTTCAAGTGGACCGCCAAGGGCCCGTCGCTCGCGCTCCGGGGCTTCGTGCGGCCGCGCGACTTCGTCTACCTCGAGGCCACGGGCGTGCGCACGGACGAGCGCGGCCAGCGCGTCGGCCACGTGCTGATGCACTCGGTGGAGCTCCCGGGCTGCCGCTCGCTGCGGCCGCAGCTCGGCATCGTGCGCGGCGCGCTGTCGTTCTGCTTCCTCTTCTCCGAGTCGCTCGCGACGCCCGGACGCGTCGACGTCTTCTTCAAGGGCTTCGTGGACCCGCGCGGCGGCGTCCCCGAGCGGCTCGCGCTCGCGGCCGCCGCAGACAGCATCCTGGCCTGCCAGCACGCGCCGCGGTGCGCGCGCATGAAGAAGTACGCGTGGATGGTGCGCGAGGTGCGCGACCAGCCGCGCGCGAGTCTGCCGGCCTCGTACAGCAGTAGCCAGCGCCTGCAGCCCGCCGAGGCCTCGGACGACGAGGCGGCGCGCGAGGACGGCCGCTGCCTCGTGTGCGACGTCGGCTTCAGCGCCTTCACCGTCGCGCTCGCGTGCGGCATCTGCAAGTTCCACGTGTGCGCGGCGTGCGTGCAGAGCGTCGTGGTCGCGGCCGCGCCGCTGCCGTCGTCGTCGTCCTCCCCATTGTCGAGCGCCGGCGAAACGATCGCGTTCTGCCACCAGTGCGTGAACGCGGTCGAGAAACTCGACGCCGCGCGGGTCGCCCGCGACGACGCGACCCACACGCTGCGCGCGCTGCGGCAGCTCTCCGGGAACGGCTCGGTGCTCGGCGGCGGCGACGGCGTCCACTGCGGCGAGCGCGTCAAGCTGCAGCCGCTCAAGAAGCGGTCGAGGGGCATCCAGCGGCGCGACTCCTCCTCTCAGCACCGCGCAGGACTCGCAGCGTGAGGCGCGTCCACCATCACCATCGTTACCGTACCCCACGCTCCTCGTACTGGTTCTGCCTGCTGTGCTACGTCTCCCTGTCCTAGCAGCTTGAGCAGCTTGGTACCCGCCCGACCGGCGAGCGCTTAGACGGCGAAGAGCGAGAGGTACGCGTGCATGAACCAGAGGAAGCCGCCGGCGAAGATCACGCGCTGCGCCTGCACGGGGAAGATCACGACGATCTGCACGATGACGCCCCAGAAGCACATGAAGAGGTACGGCAGCGTGAGCCAGTGCCACACGGGCCAGAGCCCGACGGTGAAGCTGCCAAGCGCTCGTTAGTATCGATGCGAGTGTGTATGAGTGAGTGTATGTGCACCTCGCAACGCACCAGATGCCGGACGCAACCATCGACGCGAGCATCGCGTGCGTGGACGACCGCGCGGTCTCGTACGAGACCTTCTCGCGCAGCAGCAGGCTCCGGTAGAGCTCGATGTAGCTCCCGAAGAGCACGACGAGCGACGCGGCGAAGATGCCGGCGTGCACCCACACGCGCCGCGCCTCGCGCGCGTAGAGCAGCTCGTGCACGAACTGCGCCTCGTGCAGCCCGAAGCCCGCGACGCCCAGGAACGCCGCCGACCACACGCGGTCGAGCACCGCCTGCACCCAGCTGCGCACGCTCTTGTCGTGGCGCTTGCGCTGCTGGCTCTCGCTCAGCAGCGGCGCGCTCTGCACGCTCGGGTCGAGCTCTTCGCCTGCGGGGGCGATCGAGGGCTGCGGGACCGCGTCCGCCGCTGCGCTGTGGGGCTTGCGCGCCTTGATCTCCTGCTGCATGTCCATCATGCTGGTCGGGGGTGCTGTTCTTTCAGATGCCATGTTGAGTGATGTCATCGATATCTTTGTTTTCTTCACTACTAGCTTGTGAAGAGAAGTGGACTTTAGCATACTTGAATCAAGTAGAGCAGTCGAAGAGGAGACTCGAACAGTCCACTCGGAGCCAACTTTATCGACAACGTGCACCATGACGCAGGTGCGGCCAGCAGAGTCGGCTGCTGCTGCGGTTCCAGCGGCCGTGAACGGCAGTCTGGAGCATGAAGCACCAGCACATCGTAAGAGCAGCGCCGTCAACGAGAGCGACGTCTTCTGGGAAGTTTCTCCGGCGGCGTTCCGCGTCGTCTGGGTCACGCTCTTCGCGCTCAGCCTGTTCATCGCGACGTTCGTGTTCCTGCTCGGCCTCGGCTACGTCGCGCTCACGTACGTCCGCTCGGTGTCGTACTACGCTGGCATGTTCCGCCTGCTCAGTCTCGACGCGTTTCCGGTCGCGATTGCGGGCTACGCTGTCGTCGCGATCTTCTACTTCGCGCGCGCCGTCCAGTTCGTGTTCTACTCGCTCCGCCACCGTCAGCTCGTGTTCCCGGCGTCGATACCGTCGGCACCGCCGGCTCCAGCGCGGTCCACGCTGAGCGAGACGTCTCGTGTCCGATCTCATCTCAAACCTGATGAAGAGCCGAGACCGAGTGCGCTCCAGCGCGGCCAGCAGTGGCTGTATCGCCTGTACGGCGTCTGCAGTGTGCGCGGGGTGTTCTTCGAGCCCATGGTCATGGCGCGCGAGGCGGTCGAGGCCGCGATACAAACATGGCAAGCGTACGCGTGCAGCAAGCAGTCGGCGAAGTTCTGGGTCAACGCGAGCTTCGCGGTGCTGATCATCGTCAACTGCTTCTCGTCGCCGATCCTTCGACGCTACCTCAAGCCCGGCGAGCCTTCGGAGGCGGGGCGGTACCGAATCACGGTGGTGTGTGTCGACCTCGCGCTCGACCTCGTGTGGTTCGTCGCGATCCCGGTGCTGCTCTACCTGCCGTACATCAGAGAGCTGCTGCGCGCTGGGCTCGTCCTCTACCACGACACGTTCATCATCGAGGGCGTCATGGAGCTGCCGACGTTGGTCGCCGCGTCGACCGTCGACGTCGTCCTGAAGCTATGGCCGGCAGTGTCGGCATACTTCGGGATGCACAAGATCGAGCTGCTTACGCGGCGACATACATACAGAGCACTCGACACGGAGGTGGTACGATCGCGGCCACCGAGCGCGGATCCGACCTCGCTCGCTCTTGCTGCTACATCTCCTGGAGAAGCTCGGACCCGTGCGAAGATCGAGAAGTGGCTCCGACGCTTGCTTCTCTGTTGGGGATCCGCCATCGCCGGCGTGTACAGCTATGCGAACTTCGTGAACACGCCGAAGTGCAGCGCCGACTGCCAGCTCGTTCTCCACCCGTGGTTCGAGGCCTCGACGCGGTGTGCATGCGCCGCGCTGCGAATCGACTGCACTCGGCTGCGTATCGATGGGAGCGCGAGCGAGATCGAGTTGGAGCTGCAAGCGACGGACTCGAACGGACTCATGAGCCTCGTGGTTGCGAACTGCCCCAAGCTCCACGTCCCGGTCGCGATCAGTACGCTTCGCGATCTCTACGGACTCACAGTGTTCAACTGCACCATCGTGGCCTGGGACGCCGCCGCGCAGATCTCGAGCGGACTGCACCCGAACATGGGCCGCGTCCAGTTCGTTCACACCTTCATCTCGGAGATCCCGCAAGCACTGCTGCACGGGAACCTGCCGCCCCACTTGCTCGAGATCGACATCGTCGCCTCGAACCTGACGCGGCTGCCGAGCGACTTGCATCTGCTCTGGCCGCACGTGACCACACTGCTGCTGGACCGCGGCGTGTTCACCGAGTATCCGTCGGTGCTGAGCCGGATGACGTCGCTCGAGACGATCTCGCTCTTCGGGAACCGCGTCGCGCACATCCCGGACGACGCGATGCAGAATAACCACGGACTCCGCTTCCTGCACGTCTCTGAGAACCCGCTGACGTCGCTACCAACTTCGTTAGCGGCGTGCAAGTTCCTGACCGACGTCCTCGCGATGCAGACAAGCGTCGAAGACGCGAGCACGCCGGTAGCGGACGGGGCTGCAAGTATGCTCGCGCACCTCCGAGTGTTCGGGTTTGGGAGTCCGGTGTGCGCGAACGCGGCGACGCAGTCGAGTCCGGCGACGTGGTTGATCTGCCAGGATCGAGTGTTCCTGTACTACGGCGTGGAGTCGCGCGCGTACTATCCGCTCGAGGCGAAGCTCGCGGAGTACTCCACGTTGTGAAGCGTTGTCGAAGCGTCCATGTCGGTGGCGTCACTGGCGCAAGGAGTCCTGAAGCCCGCGCCAAACTCTGCGACGCCGTTCCAACTGCGTCTTGGCTCGTCTAAGTCGGATCGTCGAGGCGATGCATGGCTCGCTTCGACATCACGAGGGACGGATGCTGGGAGACCACCGCAGGTGTCAAGTGTGAGTCCAAGCGTCTCAACTTCGCCAAAGCGGGCATCTACTCCAGGATGCGGCAGCACGACGAGATCTTCTTCTCGGTGAACGCGATGCTGCCGTTCCTGTCCGTGTTTTCCAAGACGCAAGTGGACGAGCTTCTCGCGCGAGAGCTACCTGTGACAACGTGCAGCACTTTGAGAGCGCGAGCGAACTCGTTTGCTCGCGTCGCCTGGTCTGGAGTTCGTGCTCGTAGTGGATCCGATGCCTTCGAGCTGGTGCTCGAACACGAAGACGGAGGTCAGCTCCGCTTGCGTTCTCGTCGTCGCTCTTGGACGAGTGTCGATGGCTCGCTCGCTGCGTTGCTACGCGCTTCTCCTTGCGCTTCAGCCGTCCATTTCATCGCCTTCGGTTGCGTCGCCGACATGCTCCGAGTACGAGACTCTGGACACGTCTGGTCGGAACATCGCTGGCAGCTTCGTCAGGCGCCGACGAAGAGCTTCAACGGAGATGTCAGTTCGCCTCGACAACATCCAGCGGAGCTCAGGTCAGTTGGTTGGTTGGTCGTTGTCTGCTGGTGCTGCTGTGGCCGAACCCAGGCGCATCCTCGACTCGCCAGCTCGAGGACGTTGCCCGTGTCAATCAGGAGAGATCCGGGGCGGACACGGCCTGACCTCCAGTCGATCGCTGGACGTCAGAGCTCTCGGCGATCGCTCATCTCAGCAAGACTCGCAGACGGCAACTCTCGTCAAGAGAGACTCTCGCCGACGCCTCGAGCCGGAGCGCGCGGCGTGCGCTCCGAGAAGTGAGAAGACTGGTTGTGACAGCACTTCGTCCATGTCAGGCCAGGGCGACCGCCTCCTTGACGCCCGCCGGACCTCGCTCTGCCGCAGAGCCACCAGACTTCGGCGCTGGTCAGGCCAAAGTCTCGCTTGCTTGTTCGAGAGTCGAGTGTTGACGAAGCCGTTCGTCGTCGCCGCTGGAGGTGGCACCCGAACCGACTGTCTTCCCGCGCAACTCGGTGGAGATCTCTCTCGTGCTCTCGCTCTCGCTCTCGCTCTCGAGCTCCTTGAACATGCTTCCGAGCTGCAAGGCGTCGGCGTCGGTGGTGGTGGTGGCTGCCATCCTCGCTACACACCACAGCAGCTCGGCGGCGATACATTAGCTACCGTGTCAAGGAGGGATCGCAAGCGACCAGCAAGACGTCGAACGCTGCTCGAACGATCGAACTCGCGCCAGTCGGCCGGCGATCAGCCACCACGACCGCCATCCTCCGACCAGCGAATCCATCGCCTCCGAGCGCCAGCAAGAGCGTGTTGACCGCGAGTCGACGATCTCGGTCCTCTCTCTCTCTCTCTTCATCGTGTGGCTGCGGCGGCGCTCGTTCGTATCGCTGCCAGGTGATTGCTCGCTCGCTCACCGGCTATCCGTCAGCCACGACCGTGGTCTCCTCTCCTTGACAAGCAAGCAGGAGGCGCCGACGCCCACAAAGCGCGCTGCTGCTGTCGACGATCGCCGTCGACTATCTCCAAGCTCAGCAGCTGGGCGTGCAGAGAGAGAGAGAGAGAGAGAGTGAACGGTCTTATGACACATGCCAGCCAGCCGCTCGCAGGCTCCTCCGGTCACTCACTCGAGCTCCGAGCGCGCAACACGCAGGAGCAGCAGGAGGCGACAGCCGCCAGTGTCGAATCCGCGGCGTGCGTCACATCACGACGCCGCCCTCAAGCGTGAAGTGAGCCCCGAGCCCAGCCGGGCCATCACTGGACGCGCACTCGCTTACGAGACCTCCGGACGCGAGGCCATGTCCACGACGCCGCTGGTCGCGCGCTCGGCAGCACTCGCCAACACCTCCCGCTCCGCCACTGCCGCTAACGCGCTCGACGCGCACGAACTCGAGGCGCTCTGGCACGCGATCGACAGCTCCGCGAGCGACGACGACGACGACACCGGCGCCGCCGTCGACCACGCAGGCGACATGGACGAAGACGCCGGCGAGTTCTCGCGCCTGCTGGCGATGGCCACGCCGACAGGCCTGCAGTCGCCGAGCGTGTCCTCCTCTGGTTCCTCATCCTCATCTTCGTCCTCGCCAACCGCCGGTGCTGTGGCGGCAGCGGCGGCTGCTACAGCAACCGAGGCTGCAGGTGCGCCGCCCAAGCGCAAGCCCCGCAAGTTCACGCCTGAGCAGGTGGTGATGCGCCGCAAGCGCAACCGCGACTCGATGCGCCGCGTGCGCCAGCGCAAGCAGGTCGAGGTCGAGCACCTGCGCCAGCAGATGGAGCTGCTCGAGGACAAGCTCGACGAGCTGCGCGTCGTGCGCGACCAGACGGGCACCGCGGCGCCGGCTGCTGGCGCCGAGGACGGCGGTGGAGCGCCAGGCTCCGCGCGGCCGCGACGCACGAAAGCCGACGTGCAGGAGCTGCTCGAGGGCATCAAGGCGCTGCAGGTCGAGCAGATGTACCTGCACAACGCGATTCTGAGCCACCAGCAGGTCTCGGCGTCGCTCATGCAGGTCATCAACGAGTCCGAGAGCCTCATGTTCCGCCCGGCGCCGGAGCTGCCGCCGTCGGGCTCGGGGCTCTTCCAGGACAGCGACGAGTTCCAGTGGGTGAACGCCGTGCTGCCGCTACTGCCGCCGCTCACGCGCGCGTGCGTGTTCGACCTCGTGCGTGAGAGCTACCTCGACATCGTGAACCACATCCAACTCGCGGACGCGCAGCTCGACTCGCCCAACCAGGTGCTCGGCTGGAGCGACCGGCGTGCCGTGAGCGGCACGTGGGCGGACTTCCTCTTCAGCAAGGAGTTCGCGCACGCAGAGATGGACGAGCTCGCGGCCGCGACGTGGCGCGTGCTCACGTACATAGACCAGAGCAACGGCTTCCAGTCCAAGAGCCTGAAGCTCAAGGTGCTCGACCAGCTCAACGACGACACGCTCATCATGGCGCGCAGCTCGTACTCGCCGCTCGAGCGCAAGTACTACAACTCGGTCTACGTGCTGCTGCGCGTCGAGACGGTGGACGGCTACGTCTTCGGCGGTCGCACAGTGTGTCCGCTGCCCGAGTTCGAGGCGCGGATGCAGGACGCGCTGGGCGACGACCACGCGTACTCGCACATGTTCTACGGGCTCATGTTCTCGCGTCCGGAAGACCCGAGCGCGCGCGCCAGTCTGCGGAGTCGCGGCTGCGACTTGGTCGAGAGCGCGAGTCCGTACGCGAGTCCGTCGAGCTCGCCGGCGACGGCCGAGAGTTCTCCGTCGCCGCAGCCGCCGCCGGCTACACGATTCGCGGATCGGGGCGTGCGCGTCAAGTACGGTGGCCGCGTGGGCAACGGGAGTCCGCTCATGGCGCAGGCCTGGGCGATGGACGTGCTGCTAGCGGCGCTGCGGTGGGAGAACAGCTGCGTCAAGCCGCTCAAGCTGCTGAGTGCGTGAGGAGAGAAAGAGAGAGAGAGAGTCGAACAGTATGTGTGTGTGCGTGTGTGCTAAGGTATTCAAACCCGAGTCGAAGTCGGTCGTTGACTCCCGTCCGCTTGACTCCGTTGTTGACTTCGGGAAGCGAGTGTCGTGGTCCTCGTTCTCGGGTGTCGAGGGACACCGAAGCGAGTACAGTTATCGTGTTGCCAACCAGGCATTGCTCCAGTTGCGATCTCGCTGTTACTGGCGCACGAGACTGCTGCTTGTTCGACCCGCAGGGCCATTCACTGGATGCTCGCAGCTCTCGACGGAACACTGTTTGCCAATCTCCGGTGGTCCACCGTGGACAGCGTAGAGGCGTTGGAACTGGTGCGAGCTGACTTTGAAGCCGATTTGAGGCCGAAGCCCGCAGCAGCAATGGCGATGACGGTGTCTTGTCAGTCTCCTCTGAAGAGCCGAGCGCTGACTCCGTCGGTGACGCCAGAGTTCACGAGTTCGCGAGTTCACAAGTTCACGAGTTGGAGCGTCGGACTTCAGACTTTCGAGGGCCAGTTGGGAATCAGCAGCACTTTCGTGGCTACGCAGAGTCCATTTCTCTTGGTGTTTGTATTCTCGATCCGGCCAGTCGCTTCGCATCTCCGAAATCCATTAAACTTCATGTTTGTATGCCTCCTCCGGCCACTCGCTTTATTCAACCACAACCCGTTCCTGGAATGACCCCCCGTCCCCTCCATCCTCCCAATATTCCAATATTCCCAGCATCTGTATAGCTCATACTCAATTCTCGCCACCACCTCCTCCAGCGTCGCCGCCATGAACGCCGCCGCCGCGCTGGCGCCGCCCTTCGCCTGGGACGACCAGCAGCAGCTGCTCGACGACCTGCTGCTCGAGATCTTCGCGCCCTCTGCGGCAACGGCGGCCGCTGCGAGCGACGGCGGCTGGGGCTACAGCGACGTCTACAGCTCGCCGCCGAGCTCCAAGCACGTCGGCAGCCCGAGCGGCGTGTCGCCGCCGCACAAGCAGCCGCCGTACGCGGCAATGCTCGCCGGCTCGCCCACGAACTCTTCGTCGTCGTCGTGCGACGAGTTCTCTGGCGCCGGCTCGTCCTCGTCCTTCTCCTCGCTCGCCACCAGCGACCACGCGCCGCAGTCGGCGAAGGAGAAGCGGCAACTCGAGATGCGCCGCAAGCGCAACCGCGAGAGCATGCGCCGCGTGCGCCAGCGCAAGCGCATCGAGTACTCGGAGCTCAAGAAGCTGCTGCCGGGGCTCGAGGCGCGGCTCGTGCAGTTGCACGCGCTCAAGGCGCAGCAGGAGCGCCAGGCCGCGCCGGGCAGCGCGGTGGTCGCCCACGCGTCGCGTCCAACCGGCGCCGCGCTGGTCACAGCGCTCGAGCAGCTGCGCGCTGTGGAAGACGCGTTCCGGCGCGAGAACGCGCTCCTGGCGCGCGAGATCGACAAGTACGAGCAGGCGTTCGTGGCGCTGCAGGACGTGGTCGAGGAGCTGCGCGCGGCGGACGCGCTCGTGGAGCCCCCGGAGGTCGAGGACTTCTTCGCGTGGACGGCGCGCGTGACGCCGTTCCTGCCGCAGATCCGGAGCGACGAGATCTTGGCGTTCGTGAGCCACAGCGTGGACGAGGTCGTGCAGCAGATCCGGGCGGCGCTGCTGTTCAAAGAGGCGGACTCGACGATCCTCGGCTGGGACATGCGGCGCACCGTGTCGGGCCCGTGGATCCACTTCGCCATGACCAAGGACTTTGCGCACGTCGACATCGACGTGCTGTGTCAGAAGACGTGGTTCGTGCAGAGCCAGAGCCGCGCCGTGAACGCGACGATGCCCAAGAACCACTTCATGAAGGTGCTGCGCGTCGTGAACGAGAACACGGTCATCTGCGCGCGCAACCTGTTCTTCCCGGGCGACGAGGCCAACTACTGCGCGATCTACCTGCTCATGCGCGTCACGACGCCGAGCGGCTACGTGATTGCGCAGCGGACGCTCATGCCGACAGACGAGGCGCTGCTCAAGAACTACCTCGGGCCCAAGTTCTCGTACGTGAACCTGTTCTACGGCATGATCCTCGACCGCCACACAGCGGCGGACGCGACCGGCGCGACGCGCTTCACGCCGCTCGGGTGCAAAGCCACGTTCGGCGGCCGCGCGAGCAACGGCACCGAGGTGTACGTGAACACGTCGGCGAAGGACGTGTTCCTCTCGACGATGCGGTGGGAGAACGCGTGCATCGGGCCGCTATACCGCCTGCTATGAGGGGGCAAGAGAGAGAGAGAGGGGGGGAGGAGAAGAGCAGGCGCCCGTCGTGTCGTGTCGTGTCCGAGTCGAATGAAAGTCGTTGTCAACAGTTCGACGATGTCTCGCATCTTCGAACACCAAAAGCCGCGGATGGTGACGTTGGTGACGTCAGCGTTCCCAGATCTTAGCTGCGACCACCGAAACGATGTGTGTGCGGATGACGAATGCTTGATTGACTAACTGTCAACTGGTTCTGTACCGGCTTGTACGCAGTACGCAACGGCAGAAGCGCTTCAAAGCCTTTTGCTCAGCGAACGTCCAGGAGCTCCTGCAGATCCTGCTATGACGCGATCGGAAGGCTACCAGCACAACTCGAGGCAGGCGTTCGTCAGCACCACAACTACCTGCCAGCCTGAGCAGACTCGGTGCCCTGCGCGAGTTCGGGATCTGCCGGATCAACAGCGTTGTCGGCGAACTCGTCATCTCTGCCCTCGCGGTCCCACTCGAGCGCCAGCTCGATCTCGCTCGCAGGCTGCCAGAGCTCCAGGAAGCAGTAGTAGAGCTGCAGCACGGCGACCACGAGGCACGCGAGAAGGCCCGCGACGGGCCCGAGGCCGTTGTAGAGCTGCAGCCGGTGCAGCAGCGACATCTCCGGAAGGTCCATGACCTTGGCGTAGACGCGCTCCGTGCGCTCCGCGACGGCGTTCCAGTTGTACATGTCGGCGACGCGGTCGTGGAACCGCTGGCGGTCGACGAGCGGCACGAGCGGGATGGCCTCGAGCACGGCCTCGGCGAGCGCCTCGGGCGTGATCTCGCGCGCGAACTTGATCATGTCGGGCGGGAGCACCTCCGGGACGCCGCCGACGCGCGTGCTGACGACGAAGAGCCCGCAGGCCGCGGCTTCAAGGATTGCGATGCAGAACGACTCGGTGAGCGAGCTGTTGAGGAAGATGTGGCCCTGGCAGAGCACCTCGCGCACCTTGGCGTGCGGCACGGCGCCGTAGAGCAGCACGCGGTCGTGCAGCCGGTGCTTCTCGCGCATCTCCTCGAGCAGCAGGCGCTTGGGGCCGTCGCCGCCCACGATGAAGTTGACGTGCTCGCACCGCGCGCACACGATCTGGATCGCGCGGCCGACGAGGTCGATGCCCTTGCGGTACACGAGGCGCGAGATGATGACGACCGTGACGGCGCCGGGCCGCAGCCGGCGCAGCTCGGCGGGCGTCGGCGGCGTGAACTTGGTGGCGTCCACGGCGTTCGGGATCGTCGAGACGCTGTCCGGGCGCAGCGAGGCGCGCAGCACGAGGTTCTCCCTGCACGTATGCGAGACCGCGACCGCGTGGTCGACGGTCGAGAGCGAGAACTTCATGATCTTGTTCAGGTGCACGCTCGCGGCGTCCGCGAAGCCGAAGAGCGAGTGGTCCGTGTACACGGTGCGCGGGAAGCCGAGCGCCTTGGCCTGCGCGAGGCACTCGTGCATGAGCGCCGACGTCGCCTGGTGCCCGTGCACCACGTCCACGCGCTCGCGCAGGAGGATGGCGCGGAAGAGCGCGGCGTTGGCCACGAACGTCGGGTACGTCACGTTGTCCACGAGCGCCACGAGCGGCATGTAGTACACCTTGAGCCCGTTCGTCATCCAGCGCACGCCCGCGCGGCCGCCGTCCACCGCGTGCGTGAGCACCACGACCTTGTGCCCGAGCCGCAGGAGGCACTGTGCGAGCGACCAGATGTGCATCTCGACGCCGCCGAGGCGCGGGTAGAAAAAGTCGCAGCACATGGCGACGCGCAGCCGCCGCTTCTTGGACGGCGGCAGCGGCGCCTCGGGGTTGCTGCTGCTGCTGCTGGCGATGTCGCCGCCGTCCATTGTCGCCATGCAGGAGCTTGACACTTCACGCTTGCGAGCCTTCTTGGCGAGTTCCCTGGGGTTAACACGTGAATGACACTAGAATGAGGGTTGCTACCTCTACACTGTTCATAGTATATAGTGTGCATGACACTATTTATGAAGAAGTAATATTTTTGACTTTATTGTATTTAGTATGCACTACATTAAATATGAATGTATTCTAAATATGGTAAGCAGAATTTAGTGTCATACACGGCAATTTCTGATGAACATAATTAGTATGTAGCGTGTTGAGAATGAAATGTTTCAAGCTGGAACACTCCTACTTCCGATCCAATGGAACGACAACCTCTCCGTCGAAGTGGTTGCGGTGCTTCTGAACGATAAGCCGAAGACGAACAGCGAGCTGATTCTCGTGCCAGACGCCGTTCACGTCAAGAGACATACCGCACCTGATCATCGCCTTTCGCGCGTAGATCACTCCGTTTGAGTCCCGCTGGCCGTTCACGTTCTTTACCGACTGCGCTGCAAGCTCTAGGAAGAAGCGCTTGCCGGGGTTTACCAGCTTCCCGGACCAACCATCGTCAGCTCGAACCCCGTTCGACCAGCTCCCGGTGCTGATGAGTCGGAGCTTCTCGATCTTCCATAATCGTGTCCACTCGTCTTTGATCTTGCTGATGACGAACGAATCAGCGGGTTGAACGAGGTCCGCAGCGCACGGCGGGAAGTTGCGCAGCTTGGTTCTTGATGCCGCCAGGGCTTCGCGAAGATCGTCGGTCATGTTGTGGCCGCCGCAATTGTCCACAAACACGATCTTCTCACTCCCAAGTACGTCGCTAGAGTACGCTCACTGCTCCCGGAACCACTGCGGGAAGGTCTTCATGTCGTTCCAACCCTTTGGACCGGTTCTGTAGCATGCCCCGACGACGTCGTCTGGTGTCCCGCGAATCGGATAACTTCGAGACGCGTTCTGGAAGATCATCATCGGAGCGCACACACGGGCTTTCACACCCCCAGTCAAG
>JAASGM010000504.1:0-18242 GCA_023334215.1 Globisporangium cystogenes | reverse complement strand
GTCGGTAAGTCCTGCACCGACGAAGCAATGAAGCCACGGTTCGGTACCGACGCGGTTAGAGCGTGGCGTGTTTGGCTCCGCTCGAGAACGCGAGCGCTGCGCCTGCTACTGCGCATCTGCCTCCTCGATCGACCGACCGATAGCTCGCCTACCACAGCCCCGAGGATACACAGTGCGGACGTCAGGCACAAGGAAGTGCTTAGACGATCTCCGCATCTGGAGCGTTGTCGTTGTCCGAGCGTCAAGAACATGTTGATACCGTGGTGCTAGAGCTCCATGGTCTGATCCTTGCACTAGGAACGCGGGGCACCAAACCGCGCCACGAGATGTTTGCTCATGCCGCGGGGCTAATACTGGACTCGGTCCTCGACGAATGCCTCCAGCATCCACGACACACGCATCGATCCACTTTGAGAGCCACGTTGTCCGGGCTCCAAGTTCTGCTCCTGGCTGCAGTGTTGGAACTCCAGCAGTAGCCCGAGGATCTCGAGGCGATCGCGCTATCCTCGTTCACGTCTCGCGCTCACCGAAAAGTACCCGGAGTGCGTCCGCGGTAGCGCTACCTATGGCGAAGAGCTCTTGCGGCTGCTTCGAGGTCATCGGCGAGCTGCGCCAAGCCGGACTGGCAGGGACGAGGAAAGAAGTCGACGCGTGCGTTGCTTGGTGAGGATGGTGTGAAGACACCTCCACCACCAAGCACTATCGAGCACTTTTGAACGCACTCACGACTGCATCTGTGTCGCTACTGCCAGCCCACGGTCATACCGACTACACGTACGGCGAGCTGCCAACTTCCGAGCTCCACATTGAGAGCGAGTACGCGAACTGGCGCGCAGCCTGCGTTGCTTGAACAGACTCGAGGCAATTCCACCCGAAAAGGTCGGCCGGCGAACCGAACACTGCTCCAGAGCTTCAGACCGCCAGACCTCCAGACTTCCAGAGCTCTATCGTGGCGCCGGGTGTCTCGGCACTATGGCTGCCAGCGCTCTCTCTGGGTGCTCCACAGACTCTCTGCTCGCTGGCGTCCGACGCGGTGAGACGGCCAGCAGTGTCGACCGCTTGTCCGGCTCGATGCGATGGTTCGATGCGATCGCTGACAAGCGAACGAGCAAGCAAAAGTAGCGGATGCATGATAAGTGGAGGTTGCCACGACACGACACGACACGACACCGAGCGAGCGAGCAGTCTGTCGGGCACGTCTTCGACTCGCGCGGGCCGAAGGACGGGAGCTACAGGTGACGCCGAATAAAACCGTAATTTTCAATAAATAAAGCCAAAATAAGTCAACTCTTTCTAGATGTAGTTTAAAGGTGGAAGTATCAAGAGACGAAATTCTGCGCACAACATTTGGCTCGGATTTCCGAATATAAGCCTGTGCGCACATTTTCGTCGGTTTTTTAACAAGGATTCTCTGAGTCAAGGACACCAAATTTGGTAGGTCACCTCAAAAACATGAAATCCGCTACAGCGATCTAGTCGATGAAGGCTATATGGATGGAAAGCCCTGCGTCTTGCGGACTTACTGGCACCAAGCGTGTGTTGATTGGAAGCGTACAGATCAAGTTATGGTGCTTCTTGTGTGTCGACCTACCAACATTTGCTGGATAAAAAGGCGACAATTACATGCCTTTGAAAAAAAATATCTGGTATATTGTCCAAAATTGACAGATATTGGCGTTATAGCAAGGTGTCTTTTGGGCAGATACAGACATTCAGGCACTAAAGCGAGAGTCAAGTGATTTCGGGATGACATCTTTTGGATATTGTCCTATCCTCGCATTGAACACAATTTGTCAGATGCCGCACGCTCATTGCCGAAGTCTCTGTTCCCTGGCGGGCGTCGCCGCGCGGCGACGCCCGCCCGAGACTGTCGAGGCGAAGGCGCGCATCGCCAAGTGCTGGATCGAGCTGGAGGCGCTGAACCCGGCGCTCGAGCTGGTGCGTCGAGCGGTGGTGACTCACGTGTGACTGGGAGTCGTGCTGACGCGGGCACCGGAACAGCTCAACTCGATCCCGAAGTAGATGCGGACGCTGAGTGTCAACCTCATGCTCGAGAGGCTCTTCCTTCGCGAAGGCGTCAAGAGCAAGGCGGAGGAGTGCTTCACGGCCGCGCTCAGGTGCGGTAGACAGGAAGTCGCCTGGTGCCCTCGTCCGCCCCCGCGTAACACCGTCACCCAGGCAGAACCCGTACGCGCTCGAAGCCACGCTGGCGCTGACAGAGCTCGCGACGGCAAAGGAGACGAGTCTGGCGGCGTTCGGCACCGCCTGCGGCGCCGGCGACTCGCGCACTCGCGACATCGACACGTTCTACACGAAGCTGTCGGCGACGGGCTCGCCCGCTTGTGTGTTCGTCTCGCGTCGACGCGGCGTGGCTGCAAACGCTCGTGAACGCCAACATGAGCGCGCGGCGCGGACAGTATCGAGGTCCGTGCTGTATATGAGCGTGCGCGAGTGTGTGACTGAAGCTCGCGGGTGTGTGTGCGTCCCGATGCTCCTCCGGCAGCCTCGCTCGAGGAGTTCGAGTGGCTGGAGAAGGTGTTCCCGAACAACCTGCACTGCCTGCTGCACAAGGGCAAACTCGAGATGGAACAGGAGTTCTTCCACCAGGCGCACGCCAACTTCCAGCGCGCGCGGCAGGTGGACGACCAGAACCTCTCGCTCATGGACGTGCACGCCGACTGCCTCCGCAAGAACAACGCGCGCACGCAGCTCAACAGGCTCGTGCACGACCTGTTCGAGACGAGCGACTGCCACGTCGTGCCTCGCGGCTGCGTACTACAGCGACATGAAGGCCGAGCACGAGACGGCGCTGCAGTTCTGCGAGCGCGCGATCGTGGCGGACAGGCGCCACGCCGCTGCGCACCTCTTCCGCGGCTAGCTGCTGCACGCGCTCCAGCGCCCCGAGCACGCGCTCGTGGCGTTCACGACGTCGTTCAAGCTCGCCAAGTCGCTGGACGCCTACGCTGTGATGATCTCGAGCTACTGCGACCTGTGCGCCAAGGGCGTGAACAAGTACAAGGAGGCGGTGAACACGGCCAAGAGCGTCGTGAAGCTCTTCCCGCAGAGAGCGCACAGCTTCGCGCTGCTCGAGAGCGTCTTCGCGCTGCGGCCGGAGAACAAGGAGCACGCGCGGAAGGCGTTCCAGCGCGCGCTGACGCTCGAGCCGCGCAAGCTCGCGGCGATCTTCGGGCTGGTGGACCTGCTCATCCAAGAGGGCAACTTCTCGGCGGCGATCGACAAGTGCGTGCGGGCGATGCGTGGAGCGGTTGCGAGGGCGACGGTGGGCTGGGGAAGCTAAAGCTGTTGTGTGTGTGGTATGTGTGTGGCTGTTGCGGGCGTTCGTGTGCGCAGACTCTCGGTGCTGTCGGAGCAGTACGCGCGCGAGGAGGTGTTCACGAAGCTCGGCGACGTGTACACGCTCGACAAGCAGTTCAGCGAGGCGATGGCGCAGTACCACCGGTCGCTGAGCCTCAACCCTGCGTCGTCGGAGGCGCTGCGCGGCCTCGACCGACTCGAGAAGCTCATGCGCGGAGAAGACCCGGACGAGCTGAGCACGACGATGGACCACCTGGACCCGGACGAGCAGGACGAGAGCATGGAGACGAGCGAGTACATGAACACGTAGCGTCGCGCTCGGACTGCCGAGGAGGCAAACGCAGTGTGTGGGGCGAGAGAACTAGTATGCGAGTGTATGTGTGTGAGTGTCTGTGTTAGCTATGAAGGTCGCGAAGCCACTGCGGTCATCGTGAAAGGAAGCGCGAGGGAGATCCACGAAGCTCATGAGCTTCGCAGGCGGTGCTGTCGGATCCTCAGACATTCAGAGAAACTGTGACAGAGCGGTACGCAACCTGCCAGATGCTCGGCTCGTTGAAGTGAAGAAGGAGGCTGAACTTCTGCCAAGCGGAAGAAGATCGATGACCCGAGTCGAGATCGAAGAGGTGGTCTCGTTTCACGAGAATGAGATCGAGCGTGAGCTCTGCTGGCCAGAGGCGACATGCACACGACACCGTCAAGGGACAAGACAAGGATGCAATCGGCCAAGCGATGCGATCAAGTTGTTAAAAAAAATCGGTCTAAAATTAACTCGTTTTGGTTCTTTTTTCGACCTGGTACGTGCTCTTGTGTAAATTGATTGCGAAGTGGCGTTTTAGAAATAACAACAGGAACAACAGCTATTTGCATTGCATGAGTGTCGTCATATTTGTCTTCTTTGCAGACCTGCTGCATGAATGTATCGCTATGTTTAATTCTTATAGAATAAACGTGGGGTCGAGAATCGCTCCTGGCCAGTCGTTACGAGTCTTCTCTGACATTCGCCTCCGAAAGTGGAGGTGATGGGAACGAGGGGGTGTCCAAGGTGGGGGAGGAGGTCTCGCGACGGAGGGGGCAACACGCCGAAAGGAACCGCGTGTCAGGCACGACGAAACCTCGCAGGGGCAGTGTGGGCGGCGACACCCCGCCCGAGAGCCAAGTGAGCTCAGCCTGTGCTGCTGCTTTTGGCGACCGAGAAAACGAGCGAACGAGCGCAGCGTCGCACCCCGTTTCTGGGCTGGCGTTTTGCGAGCGTCCGGCGCCATGTCTTCCCCCCTCCGGCTCACCTTGTTGCCTCCCTCCGTCCTGCGAACGCCGACCGACGACGACGGCGACGACGACCACCTCGCCACGCTGGACGAGCGCCATCACTTTCGGATTCCACGCCTGCACAAAAAGCCCTTCTCCGACACCAGCAAGCAGTCTGACTGCACGCAAGGCACGCGCGCCTCTCCTGCTGCGACTCGTCGTCGTCGTCGTCCAGAACGAATAACCGGCGACTCTCAAGGTCGGTGGGTCTTCCTCGGTCTTCTCCTTGCTGAAGCTGCTTGCCTGCCTCTGCCTCTGGGGGCATGGCGGTTCGGCCAGCACTGCCCTGCTGGGCGGTTGCCACGCACTCACACAATCCGAACCACCCGCTCACGCGCTCATCGGCTTCCTCCTGCGCTTTTGCCTCGCGACTTTGCAGGACGGACTAGCACCGCGACCGCACGTGACTCCGTACACCGACTCCCCTCCAAGCCCCCGACCGCCGCACCGCGATGAGCATCTTGTTCCGAGGATCCGCGCGCGTGCGCAACTCGGCGCTCTTCAAGAACGCCGCGCGCGCCGCCCCGCGCCTCGCCAGTAGATTCGGCCACGAG
This sequence comes from Globisporangium cystogenes, assembly GCA_023334215.1. Taxonomy (NCBI): domain Eukaryota; phylum Oomycota; class Peronosporomycetes; order Pythiales; family Pythiaceae; genus Globisporangium; species Globisporangium cystogenes. The sequence goes on along the minus strand of JAASGM010000504.1, from coordinate 13,068 downwards.
CGATCTGCGTCGTCGGCGGCGATCGAGCGCTGCACGATGCTCTCGAGCGACACGATCCACAGCGGCCCGGAGGACCGAGCAGGCGCGCAGCGCCTCGCGCAGCTCCAGCTCAACCCCGGCATCTTCGCGCAGATCAAGCAGCAGATCGAGGGCGGCGAGCAGAACGCCTTCTACGTCGTCGACACGAGCGCCGTGGAGGAGCGCTTTAAGTTATGGCACGAGTACCTCCCGGAGGTGCGACCGTACTACGCGGTCAAGTGCAACCCGGACGCGCACCTGCTTCAGGCGCTCGCGCGCCTCGGAGCGGGTTTCGACTGCGCGAGCCTCGCGGAGATCAACGCGGTGCTCAGCCACGGCGTGGCGCCGACCGATGTCATCTACGCGAACCCGTGCAAGCAGCCGTCGCACATCGCCTTCGCGGCGTCGCACGGCGTCGACACGATGACGTTCGACTCGGTCGACGAGCTCACGAAGATCAAGGCGATCAACCCGAACGCGAAGCTCGTGCTGCGACTCTACGTCGACGACACGAAGGCCATCTGCCGCCTCGGCACCAAGTTCGGCGCCATGGTGCACGACGTGCCGGCGATCCTCGCGCACGCCAAGAACCTCAACCTGGACGTCGTCGGCGTGAGCTTCCACGTCGGCAGCGGCTGCTTCAGCGTCAGCGCGTACTCGGATGCCGTGCTGCGAGCGCGCAAGGCGTTCGACATCGGCCAGTCGCTCGGCTTCCAGTTCGGCCTGCTGGACATCGGCGGCGGCTTCCCGGGCACCGAGGGCGGTCCGATTAGCTTCCAGGAGTGCGCGGCGGAGCTCAAGACGTCGCTCGGGGAGCACTTCCCGGCGTCCAGCGGCGTGCGCATCATCTCGGAGCCCGGCCGCTTCTTCGCGGCGTCCACGCACACGCTCGCAGTGAACGTGATCGGCCGCAAGGTCGCGCCGACGTTCGACGTCGGTCCTGCGGCTGCGGCGTCGACCGGTGCGTTGACCGCGGACGGCAGCAGCAGCGCACCGAACTTCATGTACTTCGTCAACGACGGACTCTACGGCTCGTTCAACTGCGTCGTGTACGACCACCCGACGATTCGCCCGGTGGTCGTGTCGGACACGGCGACGGACGCGGACCTGCACACGGCGAGCCTGTGGGGGCCGACATGCGACGGCATGGACTGCATCATGAAGGAGGTCAAGATGCCGCTCATGGACATCGGGCAGTGGATCTGCTTCCCGAGCATGGGCGCGTACACGTGCGCGGCCGGCTCGGACTTCAACGGCTTCGCGCCGCCGCAGAAGATCTACTTCGACAGCACAGCCGAGGAGAAGCCCGAGGCGCAGTTCGTGCACTAGCACCAGCAGAAGGGCCCGAAGGAAGCTCGGACCGAGAGCCCGACCGCAGCCACAGCTTGCTTCCTGCTCCTTCTCGCCAGCATCCGAGAGGCGAACATCTAACCGAATACAGCGATGCCCTTAACTATTGACCGGTGTGCTTGTACCATGCAAGACGCTGGTGACCCGACGTCTTTGGCAAATCCGAAGCTGCGTATCCAGACGCGCCAAGTTGGAAGCGCAGATGGCGCGCTCCTCGACGGATCCCGCGAACCGCACGACCAACATCTGAGGGCCGATGTCGAACGAAACTGACTGCGTCCTCCGAGACTTGTTGCTGCTGCGCCTGCGCGTCGGCGAGTGGGTCGTGTTCCCGGGCGTGGACGCGTACTCGTCGTCGGCGAGCTCAAGTTTCAACGGCTTCGCGCCGCCCGCCAAGGACTTCATATGACCTTGTCGGGCGCGCGCGAGAGAGCGAGAGCGATCGATCGAATGTGTGTACGTACATCTCTAAGCTAAGCGAGGAGAGCGACGAGCGGGCCTCCTACTCTCACTCGATGTGCTGCTGCTCGTCGAACTGCACCGACATGGACTTCTTCCGCCGCACGGCGGACGAGCTGCCGCCCATCTCGATCTCCAGGTCCGCGGACCCGAGCGTCTTGCGCGCGCCGCTGTGGCTACTGCCGGAGGACGACGAAGTAGCCGACGCGGCCACAGCAGCAGCCGAGCCGTTCGTTGTCGCGCTGCTCGCTGCTCGCTGCCGGCGCTTGCGGTACGCGTTCCACTTCCACGCGGCGCCGAGGCTCAGGATCGCGCCGCAGAGCACGAGCGTGTACCACGTCTGGTCCGCCTGCTTCCTGCGCTCGAGCGCCGCGTCGCCCTCGGCCTTCTGCTGCTCGAGCACCTCTTCCTCGAGCGCCGCGATCTCGGCCTCCTCGAGCGCCGTCAGCAGGCTGCGGCCCTCGATCGAGTAGTGGATCGCCTGCTTCTCGACCTGCGGGTACTGGGTGCCGTCGAGGCTCTTGATCAGCAGCGGCGTGGCGCCGCCGCCGACGGGTGGCGCGACCGGATTGATCCGGAAGCACACGTACTGCCCGAGGCGCCGCACCTTGCACTGGATGCGGTACTTGTCCAGGTCGCGGCGCAGCGACTGGGCCGTGCCGTCGCCGCCCGTGAACTTCTGGTAGTGCGTCAGGAGCACCTTCTGGTCGCGCCGGCCGCTGAGCTTCTCCTGGTTGCGGTGCATGAACACGATCTCGCCCTGCGGGTCGCGCTGGATCATCGCGACGCCGCAGAAGAAGTCCTCGTCCGCGTCGTAGAGCCCGCCGAGCGCGAGCAGGTGCTGCACGAAGTAAAACGGCGTCGACGTGTTGAGCCACGCGAGGCGGAAGAGGTCCTTGTCGCCGTACACGAGGTCCCAGTCCGTGAGCAGCCGCGGTGCGTGCGCCGCGTAGAACATGAGCTTGTGCATCGCCGCGGCGCTCTTCGTCTTGTTCACGAGCACCTGCCCGCTCTCCTGCTCGAACATGTCGGTGAACGGCATGTCGAGCAGCTCCCAGAGCGCGCTCTGCTCCTGTACGTTGAAGACCGTGTCGACCGCCGGGCGCCAGAAGTCCGGCCAGAAGAGCGCGCCCGTGCGCGCGAACTCGGGCGACTCGAAGAGGTACGTCGGGTCGCGCGCCGGCAGGTTGTCCGAGTCGAGGAAGAGCACGCTCTCGAAGCGGCTGTGGTAGATCGCGTACGGCTTGGCGTGGAACTTGGTCGCCGCCGGGTCCGCGATCATGCGCAGGAACACGCCGTGGGTCGCCACGAGCTCGGCGAGGATCGAGTGCGTCGCGCGCATCTCGGCCGGGTCGATCCAGACCTCGACCGGCAGCGCGCACCCGAGGTGGCGCAGCAGCCGCACGATCGCGTACACGCCGGCGGCGGCCTTGGGGAACGCGATGAGCGCCACGCCGCGCGCAAACGACACGGGCGGCTCGTCCTCGCCGCCGCCGCTCTTCACCTGCTTCTTGCGACGCGGCGCCACGGGCGACGGCAGCGCCGGCGGGTGCGTGTACTCGCGCGCGTGCAGCGCAAAGTCCGTGAAGGCGCGCGCGTCGGCGCACGTGACCGTCGCGCTCGCGCGCCACGAGCGGCAGGTGGAGAGCAGCACCTGGAAGACCTCGCCGGACGACGCGTTGCGCACCTCGCAGTAGCCGCTCGCGCGCGTCGGCAGCGGCTCGGCGCACGAGCGGTCGCGTCCGCGGTCGCGCGCGCCGAACGGCGAGCAGCCGAAGGTCGCGCGCCAGCCGAGGCACTCGAAGTCGTCGGCGGCCCAGAGCGCCTGTGGGCGGCGCGCGCTGCCGCGGAGCTCCAAGGCGGCGAGCGCCGGCGCGTTCACCAGAGCGTCTCGGGGCCGCCCGCCGCCCAGCGGCTCGTAGAGCAGCGCGGCTGCGAGCGACGCCAGCGCCACGAACGCCAGGAGCGCCGGGTGGTGCGCCACGAAGCGCAGCAGCGCGCGGCGCGCGGCTGACGTCACCCCCATGCGGTGGTGTTAGGAGGGGATAGCAAGTGAGCACCATAATTATCGGCCGTTAGTTGATTGTCGAGGTGGGATTTTGTCCACCTGCGTGTAGTATAAACAGGGAGCAGGAATAACAGAGAGGGCAGCCCCAAGCTCCACTCAAATCCAGCGGCGCTCTGTGACGCCACATTCGTCCGATAGAGAAGAGCAGGAGGAGCATGAGCGCGATCCGGTCCGTCGCGCGCGCCGCCGCCAAGCAGGCGCTGCGCCGTTCACCCGCCGCCGCCGCCGGTGTGTCGACGGCGACGCGTCACGCGGCGCTCGCGTCGTCGCGCCGCAGCGCGTCGGCCTCGCTGTCGCCGGCGACGGTCGCGCAGACGCGCATGTGCTCGTCGTCGCGCTTCCTCAGCCTCGCGGACGACGAGGAGAAGCGCGAGCGCGACGCCGACGATGACGGCGAGGACGGCGAGGACGACGGCGAGGAAGACGGCGAGGACGGCGAGGGCGACGAGGGGCGCGAGCTGCAGGACGGTGAACTGAAGCTTGAGGAGGAAGCCGACATCAACGACGGCGGCGTGGACATCGACGACGAGCGCGACGACGAGATCATGGCGCTGTTCATGGAGAACCCGGCGCGCTGGACGACGGAGAAGCTTGCGCGCAAGTTCTTCTTGTCCAAGCCGCGCGTGGAGGCCATCATCTACCTCAAGAGTGAGGAGGCCGAGCTCACGCTCGACGAGTTCCGCGCGCAGGTGCGCGTGGCCAAGGAGGCCGCGCAGGCGCGCATGGACGAGGAGGCCGCAGCGCTCGCGCGCGCGCAGGCCGCGGGCGACGAGAAGGAGGTGCGCCGCCTCGAGAAGCGCGCGCGGCAGGCGGCCGAGGAGGAGGAGACGGGCGAGGAGCTGAGCGCGGAGGACGAGGCGCTGCTGCACGGCGTCGACGACGACGCGTACCGTAACCCGGACTTCTTCTTCCTGAGCGACGAGTTCGAGGGCTTCCCGCCGCTCGTGCGGCGGCTCGGCAAGCACGCGTCGACCGACAAGATGTACCCGGAGGAGGCGGTGGCGCTGCAGAAGCTCGCGGTGAACAACGTGGTGACGCCGCTCAAGAGCTTCGCCAAGCCGGCGGCCGCCAAGGCCAAGTGGAAGATCGCGGTGAAGGACATCTCGAAGAAGAAGAAGGCGCTGTACATGCGCGACGCGGAGCAGCCGCTGCGCCTCGCGACGGACGCCGAGACGCTGCCGCGCACGTGGGTGCGCCGCCCGGCGTTCTTCGACGGCCTCAAGATCTAGAGGAGTGAAGGTCGCTCTCACTGAGGAGCAGCTGCTGCCGTTTGTCCGCCCGTAGAGAGAATGAAAGAGAGGATATCATAGCCGCGAATGCAAACCAGAGCTGGTGTCGACACTGCAGCTGCGTGTACAACAAGTCAGCGCGCTCGTCAGAGTGAAAGTAGCGACAACTTCAAGCAACTTGCAGCATTGAAAGCAAGTACTAGTAGGAGCAAGAAGAGGAAGGAAGAGTTAACTTAGTGCGAGGCGCTCGACGACGACGCGAATGCTGCTGCTGCTCTCTATGCGGAGACCCGCGCGCGCGGTGTGTCGGATGTTGAACGAAGAGAGAGGGAGGCGGCGCGGGCCTCGCGTGCAGCAGAAGGCGCGACGGGCGGATAGATAGGAAGCTTCTCGGGCGCTAGTGTACAGGAGCTGCTCGGCTTGACTAGCTCAGCAGAAGAGCCAGCTCAGCTGCGCGCGCTCGGCCATCGCGGCCGTGAACTGGCCGCACGGCTCGCTGCCGTCGCGCCGCGCGATCTCCTCCAGCAGCAGCTCGAACGCGCTCTTGTCGAACGGGCTCGAGAAGAACGGGCCGTCGTAGCTGTCGGCGTCGCCGTCCTTGGCGAACTCGGCGAGCACGAAGACGGCGAAGCGCGCGAGGATCTCGTTCGCCGCGAGCATCCACCGCAGCGCCGCGAGGAAGCGCTCGCGGTCCGCCTGCAGGAACGTCTTGCGGTTGCCCTTGTGGCGGCACAAATCCTTGACCTCCTTCGCCACGTCGGCGAGCGTCTCCGCGTGCAGCTCCTCCGCGTTGAGGTCCTCGATGAGCGCGCGCGCCTTCGCCTCGCCGATCGCAAACTGGCGCCCGCTGATCGTCTGCTTGGCGTCGAACCAGGCGTCGAGCGGCTCGACGAGGATCAGCGGCATCGGCTCGGCGTCCACGTCGCTGCAGAGGCTGCGGATGTGGTCCGTGAGGTGGCAGAACTTGGACTCGCAGCCGCTGCGTCGCAGGAAGTCCACCTGGTAGCTCGTCTCGCCGGCGTCCGCCACGCGCGTCAGCTCGACCGAGAAGCAGATCAGCTCGGCGACGCAGAGCAGCTCGACGCGCAGCGTCCACTGGTTCACAACTTGGAACTCGCAGTCGAGCGAGCGCAGCGCTGTCGAGAGCGCGGACATGATCTTCGCCGGCGCAGCGGTCGACGGGAAGCTCGGGTTCACAGCGAAGTAGCTCGTCTCGGCCTTGAGCGGCACGTCGATTGTCTGGGAGTACGACGACGGTGACAGCGGCGACGCGGCGACCGCCGGCGCTTTCTTGAAGAGAAGTCCGGACGACGACTTGGCATTTGCGGACTCGAGCACGAAGACCGGGCTCTTGGTCGACGCGCCAAAGAAGCTCGACTCGGTGAACGCCTCGGACTGGAACACCTGAGAGAGAGAGAGCGAAAACGAGTCAGAATTCGAGTGCGAGACGACTCGCTTGAGCGAGGATTAACGCACCAAGTCGCACGGGCCGCTGGCGAACGCGTGGTGCGTGTCGCGATACGTGGTCTTGGGAGCGAAGACGTCGTCGTCGTTCTCGTCGTCGTCGTTGTGGGCGGCCGCGGAGTAGTTGAGCGGCGCGCTGGACGGCACGAAGGCGACGGCGCCGTCTGCGCTCGTGACGACCTCGGACGGGAAGCCGAAGGCGTCGTCGTCTTCGTCGTCGCTGTAGCTCGAGGCGAAGACGAGCGCCGGAGGAGGCGGCGAGAGGCTGCTGCTAAAGTTCATATTGCTTGAGTGTGTGGGGGAACCGCGGTTTTCGGGAATGAAAAGTGCGAGTCGGCCAAACCTTGTCTGAGCTCTGCAAAGAGAGAGCGAGACAGAAATGACTTGCTTTCAGTATTGGACGAGAGGGAGGGGGAGAACGCCAAACACAAATTCGAGTCGAGAACGAGCACTTTCTCCAAATACGGCGTGTTGATTCGCTGAAATGTTTCATTTTCTCCATAATGTCTAGTTTCAGCGAATCAACGATCAAGGGTGAGTGATGGTCATGCCAATTTTGAATTGTTTTTCTTGAAATTTCAAAATACCGGAGCGTGAGAAATGCTCAGAAAATCGTGCTGCGAGAGCGTTTTTTCTCGTGAGTCTCGTAAGTGCTTGTGTGCTGTGCTGGGCTTGATGTTCTTCACATCGAGCCGGGAGAGCGGTGGTGATGATGGATGCCACGGGCGAGAAGCGACCTTCACGCACATTGTGATACGGTCGCTTCACGACGCAGCCAGGTTTTCGTGAAACTGCAACAAATCAGAATTGTCATATTTGCAGTTTCGAACGCATAATATTTAGGAAAACAAACATGAAAGTCAACATTAAAAATATCAAAGTGAGTGCTGGTCGTCGGACTGGCTCGTTTTTGAAATCAGTACACTGCAACTCGTTCCTTGTGCACTGTGCGCTCCTCGAACTGCTCACCACAAAGCACTCGCGGCGCAGCCACTTCGTTCGTCTACAGCAGAGCGTTCGCCACCGATTCCGATCCGCTCGCTCCGAAATCGGTGTCTCGATCGTGTTGATGCGTATGCATGGAGGACACCACACGGAACAGTTCTCTGCTCGTCTCGACCTGGATTCTCACACCGCATCACTCAGAACACCAGCTCTGGCACTGGCAGCAGCGCGCTCACCAGGATTCCGGTGTCCATCCGAAACGTCACGTGGCCTCTCAACACGCATTGACGATCCACCTGGGTGTCAGATTTCAGGGTGTCGTTGCGGGTAACTCGGTCCACCATGGTACCGAGTTCCCCACGTCGTGTTTCAGTTCAAGGCTTCCTTCCTGAGCTCCTCTATCACACAGTCCAACAAAACTAGCAATGCGTATCGCGGCAGGTCTCGATTCGTATGCACACCACAAAGAGCTCACCTGACGCCTGACGCCTGACCTCAAGAGTACTGAAACTTGCCAACACGTCCCGCTGGATCAAGAGTTCCTTCCAGAGCGAACGAAGAGAGCCCCAATGCCAAGAAACACAACGAATATGTATCGTACACCGCACCACAACACGCTACTCCTCTCCAGTCCACCTCTTCTCTCTCTCTCTCTCTCTCGTACTCTCGTTCTCTTCGACACTGGCGCCGTTCACCGCAGCCACACGACGATCACCGAGACGTTGTCCGACGTGCCGCGGTAGAGCGCTTCCTGCACGAGGTAGTTGGCGATTTGCTGCTTGCGCCGCTTGCGCGCCGCTTTGATCATCCCGCGGTCGCTCTTGTACTGGTGCGACCACTCGAAGATCGGCACGCGCGTGTCCGAGTGGCCGCCGCTGCGCCACGACTCGCGGCCGCCGACTTCGCCGCTCATCACGTCCTTCACGAACGTCACGACCTCCTCGCTCGTGAACACGTCCCAGAGCCCGTCCGACGCGATCACGATGAACTCGTCGCGCTGCTCGTCGCGCTTGAACGCCTTGACCTCCGGCTCGCCCGTCACGAACGGACGCAGGTCGCGGTCGCCGATCGCGCGCGCGACCGCGAGGTTCCCGTTGATGCGGTAGGCGCCGTACGGCTCGATCGGCTCGCCCTGCGCGTCCACGTACCCGTGCCACTTGACCTTGCCGCCGAGCGACTCGATGCGGCTCTGCTCGCTCGGGTCGTTCGGCTTGTGGTCGCGCGTGAGCTCGAGCGCGTCGCCGTTACGGCACATGACCGCGCGGCAGTCGCCCACATTCACTGAGTAGATGACGTCGTCGAGCAGCAGCACGCCGACCGCCGTGGAGCCCTGGAAGCGCCACTCGTGCTTGCGCGCGACCTCGGCGTCCAGCGCCTCCAGCGACGACTTGAGCAGCGCGAGGATCTCGTTACGGCGAGGAGCGCTCGCCACGATCACCGGCGGCGCTCCGTCCGCCCCGCCAACTGAAAGCACTGGCCGACTCGACGCCAGCAGCGCTGCAGCGTTCCGCGCCGCCGCCTCCTCGTCCAGCTTGGTGATCTCGGGCGAGAGCAGTGCGAAGTAGTGCTGGCGCAGGTGATCGGCGACGGCCGCGCCGCCGTGGCCGTCGAACACCGCGGCGAAGCGCTTGCAGTCGGACACGAACGACGCGTCCTCCATGGTGGCGCGGTCGCCGCGCACGGCCGCGCTGCTGATCACGAAGCGCTCGTTCCCGGTGCTAGTCTTGCGCTTGCGCAACGCCTTGTTGCTCGGCGGCGGTGGCAGCTCTGGAACGGGAGCCTCTGCGTGCGCTGGCGCTGCAGACGCCGCCACACCGGCAGCCGACACCGCCACGCAGCCCAACGCCCAGCCGACGGCGGGGAGAGCGAAGCGACGGCGTCCACCTGCTCGTTCGCCACTCGTGTGCAGCGCATTAGCGAGCGCCGGCGCCGCCCGCGCGCCTCGGAGCTCGGCCTGCAGATCACCGATAGGACGCGCTGTTGGTCGCTCGCGCAGCCGCCGCCGCTGGTCGCCCCGCCTCGACGCGGAGAGCGCGCGGACGCGCAGCGCCTGCATGGCGTTAAAAACCTGTTATTAACGTTGCCAAAGTTCAACTGACAGGATCTTCCGGTGATAAATTCGTGAAGGCTACCTTGAAGGTACCTTGAAGGTACCTTGAAGGTTCCTGAAATGCCTGGACGCTAAGAAGCGCCATTTGGCACCGATAGACACTATAAGAAGCCACATACCTACTCTCCTAGTAACGGAGAGTAGGGAGAGTAGCAGCCTCACTCGCCCAAACAAACACAGCTGGGCGACCGAGGTACTGGAGATGAAGGAGGTAGTGATGGCGCATGTTGTTGGCGGCGTTGATGTCCCTGTCGACAGCAGTGCCACGACAACCACTGTTAGTACAGCGGAGCACGCTGTTGACATTGGACTCCGGCCGGGTTCACGAGCTCGCTGTGGCACGCCGCATGCAGCTTGCTTGTACGATGCTCGTCGATAGACACCACTTCACGACAGTACAGCTTGAGCATGCACTGGAGAGGTTCCACAGGACTCGACTTGCACTTCTTGATTTTGCTGTCGGGATCGTCACCGAAAACAACGATGGTGTTGGTTATGGGTGAAAGCGACAGCTTCTTGCAGATCGAGCACAGCTTCTTCTGCTTGAAGATAAACGACTGCAGGCGGAGCTTGCGAAACGGTTTTGTGCGCTCGAAGAACAAGCAGTCATCCATGACGGCGGTAAGGTGGCGCACATACACCTCGAGGAGATCCACCCTGTCTGTTTTGTTCGTTGGCATGCGCGTCCACGCCGCTTCGACCTCGCCGTTGGCGTTTATCCAGACCGCAATCTATTGTGACCGCTTATTGTGCCTCGCGTCCTAATAGTACTCCCGACCACTGCATCGCTTCGACACCAACTGACCACCACCAACTGCTGTTGCGACAAAAAAATAACGCATAGACAAGACCCCAGACTAGAGGAACGATCTTACTGTAGTGGCTGTGGATGTGGTAGGGGTTGCGGCGGGTCGAGCGGCTTTGGGGTTTGGATAGCGACGCTCACCGCGGCTCCGTCGGATCGAATGGATCCTCCGAATGCCCTGCGCCACGTTGTATACGTCTTCACGTTAAAGTGATGACGTTACCAGACGACTGCAACCTCAGTGAACCACGACGGTCAAGGAGGTAGACGCTCCGCGTTCATGTGCTGTAGGACGATGCGCCTGTGATCTGGGTTCTCCAGTTCCGTCCAACCCAAAAGCGACCAAAACCCGGACTTGCACATCTGCATGTGCCCCTCCTTGAATCCGCGTTTGAACGGCAGCAGCGTGAACGTTTTCGCGTGCCAGCGTTTTTGGTTTACTGCAAGCGTCTCGTTCCAGCTCTCCGCAGTGCACATAAACTCGAATAGCATCGGTACCAGCAGGTGTGGCTGGAGGTTGAGCCCACGGTTCTCGTGACGGGGGATTTGCTCTCTCCATTAGCGGACACCCTCGTCTGTTCCGGCATAGACGACAGCGTATGCCGCCCGGCTGTCAATTGAGTGCTCTTGTTGGATGGGGTGATTGAGGCCCTTCAGGAACGCTGAATGGTAGTGGTTCGGAAAGTTCGTCGCCATCTCGGGAGCCGACGTTTGCTGCCAGCCTGCGCCCTGCGCGTGGCTCGTGCCACCGACAGGGGCACTCCACTTCTCCCACACGAGCTCGATCGAGTCGGAAAGCGCTTGGCTGCCCTTCAAGGCTACATAGCGCCGCGAGCTGATCGTCACAGCAGAGATGCATTTGTTCAAGAAATCCTGGTTGTGGGGGCTCGAAACAAACGCTACAGCTCTCGGACATCAGACGCACGACGCGGACGCTCGCAAGGACATAGTCTTCGAGGACAACCTTGTTGAGATCGTCCAGCACGCTTTCCCACTGTAGTGGAAGGTCGTCGGTGGTGTTCGAAGTTGTACGTCGACTGCTCTTTTCAGGCAGCAGTGTCAAGGTCGTGTTGTACCTCTTTCGGGCCTCCGGCTCTCCACTGCCTGACATCGAGCGACCCCGATCCCCGGCGGCTTGCCGCTTGTGATGGCTATGTTGTGCTCTCGGACGTCGATTTTAAAATGTGACAGCTTCTCATGGATTTGTTGCACAACGGAGAAAGCCAGTTCGTTCTGCCAATCCGTTGTGGATGCGCCCGAACTACAAGCTGACGTGCCACGCCCTCAACTATTGGCCGGTGTGTGTAAGTACTGCTGCTGCTCGTGCAAGATACAATCGAGCAGGAAGGTGTAACAGCTCTTAGCTCTGAGATTTGTGGAGAAGCGGGCCGGAGAAATTCCTCGTCCGGAGCTGCGGCTCTCACGTGCCGCCCGTGGTTCATGCTCTGAAGGAGGGGGTACTCCCATCCAAAACGTTCAGCGCTAGCGTTGGCGCTGGCGCTGTTCACATTGTGTACCCGCGTGAGGGCGGCGGCAGATTCTTGGCCCAGCAGACAGCAAGCACGCCGATCAAGTCGAAGCTGCGGCGGTGGCCTTGGTCTCGACGGTGACGGAGGAAGGGGTGTGAGCTTGGGGGGTAGTCCAGGGGGTGGTTACCCGGCGGTTGTTGGCGGGCGCAAGGATGGGCTTCTCGTGCGCGCACGAAAGGGGTCGGTCTTGGGCTGACGGCGCTCGGCGCGATCGCTGACCGGGTCTTCTTGCTTTGGAGGGTCTTGGTCCTTTACGTCTCGCCTCGGGGCGGTTTAACGTGCAACCACTGGTCGCACGGGGGGTTGAGGGTTGAGTGCGTGACGCCTTGCTTGCGGCTCCCTATCGATTAAGCTTGAGCGAGGCTGATCTGCTGCCGGAGCTCCCTATCGACTTGAGCTGAACGGAGTAAATTCACGACTGAAAAGGGAGCGCTACCCGCCCCCGCCTACCCTCCTATCCTTTGCATCCTTCTCACTGGCTCTCACCTTCCCGCTGGGTACCTTGCGCATCTTGAACTTCGTCGTTGTACCACCTTGGGGCACCCATCCTCCTTGAACTTGGTCATCTTGGTTGTCTGAGCCGGATCAGGAATTATACTGAGCCAGATCAGGAACACTTCTGAGCCGGATCAGGAATTCTGCTGAGTCGGATCAGGAATTCTGGAACCGGAATCAGGAACCGGAATCAGGAACCGGAATCACGAGCCGAAATTAGGAGTCGCTGTCAGGAGCTTGCATGTGGGACCCGGGTGCAGAACTGGCGACACGACTCGGAGCGACAGGGCGTCGAATTCTTGGGTGCGCTTCACCACAGATTTTAGCTGGTCGCCCCGCCTCGACGCAGAGAGCGCGCGCGCCAATCGAGCGTCACGGAGGAGAAAAGGTTGTTATTCCTCGAATTCAACGCCACATACCTCCCAGCAGTTGCTCAGAGCGAGGAGCGTGACTTGGACAACGACGACCTGGCACTCAGCGGACTCGTTGTGAGCGATATGATAGCACATCAAGCTCCTTGCGGGGGGGGGGGGGGGGGGGGGGGGGGGGGGGGGGGGGGGGGGGGGGGGGGGGGGGGGGGGGGGGGGGGGGGGGGG
>JAASGM010000503.1:0-18343 GCA_023334215.1 Globisporangium cystogenes | reverse complement strand
GACGCCGCAGCTCTCGAAGCGGCTCGTGGCGCTGCTCGAGGAGCGCTTCGCGGTGTTCACGACCACGCGCGTGGCCGAGCAGCGCGCGCGCGACGGCACTGTGAAGCTGCTGCTGCGCCTGCAGGACGGGCACGAGGTCGAGGCCGTGATCATGCGCCACACGGGCCGCAACACGCTCTGCGTGTCGTCGCAGGTCGGCTGCCAGATGGGCTGCACGTTCTGCGCCACGGGCACCATGGGCATCATCGCCGACCTCTACAGCGGCGAGATCCTCGAGCAGCTCGCGCACGCGAACGCCGTCGCGCCCATCCGCAACGTCGTCTTCATGGGCATGGGCGAGCCGCTCAACAACTACGATGCCGTGCTCGCGGCCATCCGCGCCATGACGAGCGTCTTCGGGCTCGCTCCCAAGCACATCACGCTCTCCACGGTCGGCGTCATCCACCGCATCCGCCAGCTCACCAAGGTGCGGGCTGCGCTGTGCAGGTGCAGTTTGCCTACCGAAGCGTCGGTCTGTTGGCTGACTGGATGCTTGCGTGGGGATGGGATCGCAGGACGCGCCGCTCGTGCGCCTCGCACTCTCGCTGCACGCGCCGACGCAGGAGATGCGGTCGGAGATCGTGCCGACGTCCAAGGCGTATCCGCTCGACAAGCTCATGCTGGCGATCGACGAGCACCTCGCGATCAAGTGCGTCGACGACAAACGGACTGGTGCAACGTGACTGTCGGACGCTAACACTCGCTGCTCTGCTGCACAGGGAGGGCCGGCTTGTGATGGTCGAGTACTGCATGCTCGAGGGCGTGAACGACTCGGTCGAGACGGCGCACATCCTCGGCAAGCTGCTGCAGGGCCGGTCGGTGCACGTGAACCTGATCCCGTACAACACGACGGACGTCGGCGCGCAGTTCCGCTCGCCGTCGCCCGAGGCGATTCGCGAGTTCCACAGCGTGCTGCGCGAGTCGTACACGCTCAAGGCCACGATTCGCGAGAACCACGGCACGGACATCGACGGCGCGTGCGGGCAGCTGGCGCTCAAGAACAAGACCGAGGGCGGCGCGGCGGCGCACAAGGACATCGAGGACATCGGCACGAAGCGGCCGGCGAAGAAGGCAGCGAGTTTGCAGAAGAAGGCCAAGCAGCCGCAGCTGACGGTGGACGTCGATCCCTCCGTCGACACTGCGCCGGATGCTGTGACGAAGAGCTTCCTCGACGCGGCGAACGACTTCATCGACCGCCACCAGCAGACGATTGGGCTCGCACTGCTCGGCGCGTCGATCGCTGTCCTCGCGCTCGGCTACGCGCGGCGCGCGCGAGTCCACGCGTAGTGCGAGTGGGGATTGTTCGCGCGCATTGCAGCAGCAGCAGGAGGTTGGTCGGTCGGCTGGTAGATAGAGAGCCCCGCACATGCGTCCGCGTGTGCTGGCTGGTGTGGAATGCATGCATGTGGTGGTTCCGAAGCGCTTCTTCTCAACGCATCGTACGAGAGCATCCGGGTGACGACACGAACGACATCGCGCAACGCGGATGCATCGGTCAAGACGGTCAGGATGGAGGTGATGTTGACACCCCGATTCAGGTTCGCTGACTCGTTGGTCAAGAGCAGATGCTCGACACGACCAACGACAGCATCCGCCACCACCAGCGTTCACACGTGCGCACCCTTGCGCTCGCCATTAGCAGCAGCAGCGATGGGCCGCGTCCGCCACCAGCGGAGCGGATCGCTCCCGCTGCTCGTCTTACTCGCCGCCGCGCTTCAGCTGGCGCTCACGAGTGCGCTGACGCAGCCGCCCGCGTGCCTCGGCTTCTTGCTCCCGGACGCGGCCTCCGTTGTCGTCAGCACACACTGTGCAGCAGTTTGCGGCCTGCGGACTCGAGGCGTCGTGCTCGTCGGGGCGGACCGAGAGCCGCTGGTGTCGAATGTCTCGGGGTTCTTCGGAACTGCGTCGCCCAACGTCGCGGTCGGGACGCTGGCGAGCGACGCAGCGCACTCCCTCGTGTCGCCGGTGGCGTTCGCAACACCCACGACGCATGAAGTAGAGCGGCATGCACTCCTGCGATACGAGATCGCAGTCCGGCATCACATCAGGACACTCAGGCGATCCGAACTCCAGGTCGTCGCGAGCAGCGAGTGCGAGGCGGCAGGGAGCCGGCGCTTCTCTCAGCACCGCCGGAGCAGCGGGTCTCCGCCGGTCTGTGGAATGAGCAAGTGGACGAGCGTCGACGCCTGCGAGGCCGACACGCCCGACGCGTCCATCGTGACCACCACGGGCTGCAGGGAAGAGTTCGCGTTTGGGTTTGTCGACGAGACCTTCCCGTGCACCAGCAGCGGTCGCGCGAGTGAAGTTCGCCGGCTGCTCGTCGTGGAGCTTGTGGTCGTCGCCCTCTTCGTCGACAAGCGCACAGCGTCAGGTTCCTTCAGTGTTTCGGCGCCGTCGATCTCCACCAACAGCAACAACAACAGCAGGAAGGACTCGGGTACCTCGAACGCTGGTGAGGTCGCTGATTCTTCGACTGGTGTGCACTCCACGACGCACGTAGCAGCAGACTCTACGAACGCACATGTGTTGGTGGCCACCGGTGTGAAGGAGGCGACTCCGACGTTCGTGTACGTGTCGATCCGACGGGAGTTGTCCCCGCTCTCGATCGCCGGCGTGCTCTTGCCTTCGACCATCGTCTTGACAAGCGGCGAGTGGATCCCGGTGTCCGGTTGGACCGCGCTGTGGGTGTTCGTCGGCGACGACATGATCGACGTGGCGGCCATCCAGTCGGAGCAAGAGTACCGCGACGCGATGGGACTCGAGGGCAACAACACGGCGGCGTCGTCGTCCAACAGCAGTCGCGGCGCGGCCACTGGCAGCGGCACCAATCTCACGCTCATCAAGCTCGCTCGAGCGTTCGAACCTCCGTCGGCGGCGGTGTCCTCGACTCCTGAGTCACCATTGGCGTCGGTGTCACTGGCGAGAGGAGACTCGCGCGAGGTGAAGTTCCTCGACCCCAGTTTGGCGGGCGGCGGGCTGCCGCGCGACGACGGACACTCGAAGGTGGAGGCGCCGTGCTCGCTGCCTCCCAACGCCACTGTGACGATCGGAGGTGTCGAGTACGTGTGCTCGGCGCTGTAGATCCCACAGGCGTCGGCGCGCGGATCGGCGATGCGGATGGCATTCGTGCTGACCGACGGCGTCGTGTCTGGTGTGAGCATCGGCGGCTTTCAACGTTTGGCGGAAGACATGGTCACGCCGTTCGCTCGGCTCGACTTCGAGCCACGGAAGGCGTTCATCGAAACCGTGATGAGCAAGTGGAACGAAGACGCGAGTGGTGAGGCGCCAAGTGCCGAGTATCGCACCTCCGTACTGTAGTGCGCTTGCTCGCGTCGGAAAAGGTGGTCGAGTGCGGCGGCATGCTAGTCGCTCCCACGTTCGTGCTGGCGACTGCATGGTGTGTGCAGCAGCACCGGATCACCGATGTGGTGTACACGTTGGTTCGCACCGGTGGCAAAGTTGTCCACAGCGTTGTCGAGAGCGAGACGGTGGCTCACCCGCTGTTCCGCGACGGTGATGCTCGGACGCCGCAGTACAACCTGGTGGTCTTGCGACTGACGTCGCCGACATCGGGGTCGCACGCGAACGTGGGACTGTCGCCGCTGGAGCTGCCTACCGGAAGCGGAGTTGTTCGGGTGGATTTGAGCGGAGAATCCGCCGTCACGACGTGCAGCATACTGCCAAGCGGCCGATGCAGCAGCCAGTCCGATCCGGCGCTGCCGATCCTGACGACAGCATCGAACACCACGAACGCCACAACCGGAGCAAGCAAGCTGCCGAGTGGCATCGTGTGCGCCGGCACCACCACTGCATCTGCTGCAAGTGCGACTTCGACGAGTGCGGCGCTTCTTGGAAAGATCGACGGTACGCTGGTTCTCGTCGGCCTCCAAGTCGGTCCGGACTCGTATCCATTCATGGACAGGTACGCGAGCGTTCGCGACGCCACCAACTTCATCAACGCCAACATGAACGGCCACAACTGGCTCAACGGCGACGTTCAGAGCTTCACCGAAGATTTCAGCGCGAGCTTCGTTAGTCTGCACATGAAGAAGGACGGTCAGGACTTCTGGGGCGGAGTGCTGATCGCTTCGCAGTACGTGCTCACGGCAGCCCACTGCGTCTCGGGCGGGCTGGTCAAGTACATGCTGGCCAGGAAGTCGGAGCAGATCAAGGTATCGGGGGCTCGCATCCACCCAAGCTACGGATCTCCGTACACGTACTCGTTCGACGCTGCGATCGTGGAGCTCGCGTCACCTGCGTACGTAAGTCCAATCACAATCGAGCTCTCAGCGGACTTTGTCGACGGGTGGGATTCCAAGCTGGTATCGCGCAAAACAGCGTCTGCGTACGGCGACGCCGTCCAATCCATGACCCTGCCGCTGTGGTCGCGGAAGAGTGCGAGGCAACGATACCAGACGTGGACACTAGCATCTTGTGCGCTGGAGGCACAGGAGGGATGGATGCATGCGCTGGAGATTCGGGCAGCCCACTTGTCGTCGGCGATGGGGTCCTTGTCGGACTCGTCAGCTCTGGCTACGGGTGCAGACACGTGGGCGTCCCAGGGCTGTACACACGAGTGGCTGCGATCCGGGACTTCCTTGTGTGCTACACGGTACCGCTGCCTGAAGCCCTCACGATTGTGCCGACTTCGCAAACCCCAAGAGTGTCGAGTCCGCCACCAACCGGCGCGCGCGGCGGAGGACCAGCCGTCTCGGGTTCGGGAGGTACAAGCGATGGCGCTACCAGCTCGCCGACTGCAACACCGGAGGCCAATCAAGCACACTTCCAGTCCGAAGTCGACAGGAAGGCTGGCGGCGCGATCTCGAGACTCCCGCTCGCAAAGACAAGTGACATCATGACGGACAAGGCGGCGCGCTGGCTGCTCGGCGAGGACACCAGCGGAGCTCTCCCAGTCTCGAGTGGGCTGAGTGATCGCCTGATGAACCGGTTCAACGAGGTTACTCTGTTCTCGACCGGGGACATGCGCGGCGTCGTGCAGGTGATGCCCGCGCACGGCGTGCTGCCTCTTAATCGGCGGCTGGACCGCTTTGAGACATCGAGTGCTCGCAGAGCTGGAGAGGAACCGCCACCACGACGCGTTTGCTGATGACTTCGACATCGATTAGTCGCCGAGAAGAGCGGACGCCTTCGCCTTGTTATCTGGTTCGCTTTCGTTCCTCCTTGCCTTCAGGCTTCGAGGCAGTGAACATACAATATGAAGATGCACGCGCACACGCTTTGACTGCAGAGGAAGCGACTTTGACACACTTGCCTCGACTCCCAACCTTCTTTGGACTGTATCGACCTCGCTGAGGATGGCTGATGTCGGGAACACCTGACCGGTGCTCTGGCAATCCCAGCAGCCCGGCTGCCGCGATGCGGGTCTCGCGATCGAGCGAGCGGCGCGCACGCACGGATGACTGAGGGGCCGATCTCGTGCTCGGGATCGGCTGCTGGAAGCCTCCACGTTCTCGCCCGGTTCGTTGAAACGCAAAAAGCTCCGAGGACAACGAGTGTTGAAGGGGGAAGGGGGGGGGGATTGCACCGACTCGCCCTCATCATTGAGATCGTCCAACGAGCAAGCTCGAGCGCGATGGTGAGCAGGATATCGGGAGATCTTGAGTCGAACCGATACCGAGAGTGCTTGCCCTTCTTAGGGTTTCGATAGTGCACATCTTGTGCGAAGGAACGCCCCAGCTCAGGACGTCCCCATCTCAAGCCCACATGTTTCGACCATCGAGGTGCGGCTCCAAACGAGCACGTTCCAAACACTCCGAATGCGCTGCTGCCAACAAGCCTTCATGTAGCAAGCGGACAGCTCGTTTCCGTTTCTCTATCGGCGAGCGCGCCGTCGAGCCGCGCGCACGCACGTGCATGTTCCACACCTCGACAATCGGGACGTATCACGTCTCGCAAACGGGATACAAGTCCAAGTTCAATCGAAGCTGAAGTTCCCAAGCAGAACGCCGGCGGCCACCAATCCGGTGCCGCTCGCTCCGTCTGCTTCAGCAACGAGGCACTCACAGCGCGCAGAGGAGCAGAGACATGGGCGGTGCCGCCGCCTCTGCCTGCCTGGCTCAACCGAGAGATCTATCCCAGGATTTGAAGCTGGTCACGACGCAGCCACTTTCGCTGCAACACGAGCTGGATCTCGCCACCCGTCCACGACGATCAACTGGCCAGGCTCGACGTAGAGCGAAGAGCTCGCCGACCGGCCAGTCTCCCCACCGATGCTCGGATCTCGTTTCCCAGGATGACTGTCACCACATCCAGCGATTGGTCCTGTGCGCCGCCGATCCGCATTGCGCGAGCGACTCGACAGACATGCACGGCAACGACGGCGAGGACGCACCTGGAGAGCTATCGCGGCGATCAAGCGAGCGAACTTGAACTCCGGCGCTTCAAGCGCGTCGGCACAACGCTACCGGATTAACGCATTGGTCAGCGCGTTGCTCGATGCGGCGTGCGTACGCTCGCTCGTTGCGCATGCTCGGCTTCAGCGTGACACCGACCGCTTGATCGATCGAGCGAGCGAGCGGCGAGCGATCAGCGCAGCGCTGTCAGCAGCTCTCATTCCCCAATTTGCCACGTGCCAGCGCACCGGAACTCCAACCTCTCAACCTCCTCCAGCGCCACGCACACCAGCTCAGTCACCATGGCATTCGGCGCTGCTTCGAGCCCGAAGGAAGGCGACGCGTACCTCAAGATCGAGTCTCCGGCCCGTGCGTACGAGCAGCAGGAGTCGGGCGTCCAGGTGCAGTACGTGAACGCCGCCGCTGGCGCTGGCGACGACAGCCCGTCGAAGCCGACGTTGGTGTTCTACGTGAGCGTCATGCTGTCGCTCATCCAGGCGTTCCAGTACGGGTGGGCAACGGGGCAGGTGAACCTCAAGACGTACAACAACAAGGCCGCGTGCGCGGCGCACCCGATCAAGGAGGGCACGTGCGTGATGTTCCCCGGACACACGACGACGCAGTGGACCTTCCTCGTGAACGCCTGGGTCGTCGGCGGCATGTTCGGCAGCCTCCTGTGCGCCAAGCCGTCCGACCGGTTCGGACGCCGCCGCACGCTCTGGTTCAACTGCATCATCATGCTCGCGAGCGGCGTCATCGAGATGACGGCACAAGATATCTGGCAGTTCATCGCCGGGCGGTTCGTCGCCGGCATCGCCTCGGGCTTCGCGACCGGCATCACGGGCGGTTACATCGCCGAGATCTCGCCGCCGCACCTCCGGTCGACGTTCGGGACCGGCTTCCACGTCGCGCTCTCCGCTGGTATCTTGGTCGTCGCGATCACGTTCTTCTTCCTCGACACGAGCAGCGGCTGGCGCTACGGCGCCGCGGTGCAGCTCGTGATTGGCGGCGTCTTCATGGTGTTCGCGCCGATGTACATGGTCGAGAGTCCGGCGTGGCTGCTCAGCAAGGGCAAGCAGGCCGAGGCTGAGAGCGAGATCGCGCGCCTGTACGGCAAGGAGCAGGTCGCGAAGGTGCTCACGTGGATCCAGCCGGCCCGCAAAAACATGTCGACGGCGTTCTTCAGCAAGGACCTCGAAGGCGCCAAGGCCGACGCGGCGGCGGAGGAGCAGCAGAAGAGCTTCTGGGCGATCTTCGAGCCGCAGTACCGCCGCCAGCTCGTCATCGCCGTCGCCGTCTCGGCGTTCCACCAGGTCTCGGGCATCAACGCCGTCATCTTCTACTCGTCCTCGATCTTCTCCACCGCCGGCATCAGCGACCCGCGCGTCGGCACGCTCATCGTCGACATCGTCAACTGCCTGCCGACGCTCGTCTTCGGCTTCGTCGCCAAGTTCTTCGGCACGCGCACGATGCTGCTCGGCGGGTCGTTCACGATGCTCGTGTGCGCCGTCGCGATGACCTTCACGCTCGTCTACGGCGTCAACAGCCTCTCGGTCATCTTCACAGCCATCTATGTTGGAGCATTCGGCGTCAGCTTTGGGCCGCTTGTGTGGTCCGTGACGGCTGAACTCTTCCCGCTCTCGGTGCGCGCGAGCGCCGTGTCGCTCTGCATGACCGTCATGTGGATCGCCAAGCTCATCGTCGGCGTCGGGTACCCGTACATGAACGACGCGATGGAGAACTACTCGTTCGTCCCGTTCATGGGCACGCTTGCGTTCGCCATCACCTTCATGTACTTCCTCGTGCCGGAGACCACGAACAAGACGATCGACGAGATCCAAGCCGAGTTCAAGGCGCTCCGCGACCGCAAGAAGTAGGCGGCCACGCTCACGTTCGCGTCTCCCCTCTTCCACTGTTCACATGATACACGATCGTTAGTTGTCCGATGTGCACACACTACAGCGCATCAACACATTGTTCATCTGCTTCTCGGTGGCTCGGGTGGTTCAGATGGCTCGAGAGGTTCGGGTCTCGGCAACGACCAGCGAACGATGTCGGCCCTGGCCAAGCAACGGAAGCAGAAGCGCGACATGCAAACGCGTACTCAGCGCAATCGATACCTGCTCGTGGCTCTAGTTGTCTGTTGCTCGCTCGGATTTGCCCGTGAGCGCTCCTTCCCTCCCGCTTTCAGCTACGGCAGATCCCATCGCCAGACGGTCGCGTCGTCCGAGCAGCTGATGACTGTCCGCCCGCTGCGGCTGAAGCAGACCTGCCGGATCGTGCTCTTGCAGCCGCTGTGCGTGAGCTTGCCGATCGAACGCTCGGCCTCCGAGTCGAGGTCGAAGACGCTCACGACGCCCTTCTTGTTCCCGACCGCGAGCACCTCGAGCTGCGAGTCGAGCCCGAACTTCATGAACCAGAGCTCGGCGTCCTTGAACTGGTACTCGCGCAGCACGGTCACGGCGTCCTTGCCGCGCGACGGGTTCGGCTTCCACAGGATGACCTTGTGGCCCGTGGACTTGGACAGGATCAGGTCGCCGACCATGCGCACGCAGTCGACGTAGTCCGCGTGCACCTTGCTCGTGCAGAACGCCGGGAACTGCACAAACTTGGTGTCGAACGGGCGCGTGGCCGGGCGCGGCTCGGTGTACGACTTGCTAATCGCGGTCTGCACGACCGCGTCCTCGAGGTCCCAGACCTTGATCGTGTTGTCCATGCCGGACGACACGAAGCACGAGCCCTTGAGGTGGACGTCGAGGCTCAGTACCTCGTCGCGGTGGCCCAGGTGGCCCGCGAAGATCGCGACGCAGACGCCCGTGAGCGTGTTCCAGAGCCGCACGGACTCGTCCTTGCTCGCCGAGAGCAGCAAGCTCGGGTCCACGGGGTGGAACTTGAGCTCGTTCACCGAGTTGCCGTGGCCCGAGAGCACCGTGACGACCGACTGCGTCACGCAGTTGAGCACCTTGATATGGCCCCGGAAGCCCGCGGCCGCGAGCAGCGGCGCGCCCGTGAGCACGTCCACCGTCCAGGCCGCCGTGAAGTACTGTTCCTCGGCGTCGCCGTCGCAGTACACCTGCACGACGTCCAGCCCGCCGCTCTCGAGGCACTCGTACACCGTGATCTGCGCGGCAGTTGTGCGTGTGCGACGCGTTCTCGTCAGCGCGCCGCCATCGCTTGACGCATACACACAAGTGACGGCAGTCGTGTTTACGTACGCGGTTGCCGCCCACCGCCGCGAAGACGCGCTCGTACGCCGGCAGCAGGTCGCAGAACGCGACGCAGTAGATCGCCTTGCCGTGGTCCTCGCGCGCGTACGCTGCGCATGTCGAATGGAATACGTCATCACATACATACACACAAGTATAGAGAAACGTGAGCGTCGTGGCGCTGCCGTTCGCTTCTGGGGAGCGACGGCGACGAGGACGCACATGAGAAGCGGAACGGCTTCTTGCGCAGCCGCGGGAGAATCGACGCGGCGTTCGGCGGCAGCGCGCCGTCAGCAGCTGAAGTCGCAGCAGAAGGAGCGGCGCCGTCCTCCAACTCTGGCAGAGGCGACGCCAGCGCTGCGGGCGCCGTCGCCGCCGCGGGGCCGTGCTCGGCTTCCGGCTCAGCGGCGCTCATGCTCGCTCGTTGCTAAAATGGCTGGAACAAATTCGAGGATGTCAAAGTGTGTGGTCCACGCGATAGTTTAAGTTCTCATATTTATTTATTTGTCCCTCAGAGCCTCAAGCGCATAACGAAGAAGCAGCAGCGGCTGTCATCGCCAGCATGACCGACACGTTCCAGGGCTACCGCGAGGACTTCGAGGGCCACCGCGACGATGCGACCAGCGACGTGAAGGCGCTGGCCACCGCCGCGTCGCCAGGTGCGCGCTTGTCGCTCCGCCGCCGCCGCCGCTGCTGCTGCTGCTGCTGCCAGCCGAGCGGCGCCGCGTTCGCACGTGTCTCACGCGTTTTCGCTCTGGCGCTCGATATGCAGCGGCGCGCGAGGAGCTGCGCGAGAGCGCCGCGAACGCCATCTCCGAGGCCGAGCGCCTGGTGCGTCCGAAAGGCGCGGCCAGTAGTGGAGGACGGAGAGTGTTAGGTCCTAACGCGTGCGTGTGTGTGTGAGTAGCTCCGCATCCTGCGTGTGGAGGCGCGTGGCGGCAACGCGCAGGCGCGCCAGAGCATGCAGGCGCAGGTACGCTACTGTGTGTGTCTCTCTCTGTGGTATAGAGAAGAAGAGCGCGTGTTTGAGTGACGCTGACGGAGCGCGGGCTCCAGGTCGACGTCTACAGCCAGCAGGTGGAGAAGCTCAAGACGAGCTTGGAGCGCGCCGCGCTCGTCGGCGGCAGCCAGCAGCGCGCGGCACAGAAGAAGTCGGCGGGCGGCAATGCAGTGAGTCGATGGCTGCGGTCTGTGGGGGCGTGAGGTGCTTGGACGGAGATCGCTGACGGCTGTCGCCGGGATGTGCGCCACAGACACACAAGGACACGCTGGTCCGGACCCAGCAGCAGATCGACAGGTGCTCACTCGCGCGTTGACGGAGTTGTGTGTGTGACGACGGCTCATAGCTAAAGGACGTGACGACAGACACGACGACCTGCTGTACGACGCCGACGTGATCGTCGAGGAGACGCAGCAGATTGGTGCGTTCTGTGAGATGTGGTGACGGAGTTGCGTGAAGCGGTTGCGTGGTGTTGACCGCTGGTGTCGGTGGATGGCGGCGTAGCGAACAACATCACGCAGAACCTGAGCGACCAGCGCGGGTTGCTGAACAACGCGGGCCGAAATGTGCGACCCAGCAGACCAGTCGCGTGCCATGCTGTCCAACTGCTGACGACGCTGATGCGACGTGCTCGCCCAGGTCGACGAGACGCGCGAGGACGCGCTCGAAGCCGGCGACTACCTCAGGAGCCTTCGCCACAAGCACTCGATCCAGATCGGCTCGCTGTACGTGATCATCGTGCTGCTGGTGATCGGGATCGTCGCCTCGCTGCTGGCGAAGTTCGTGTAGACGAGCGGGTCCGACCGAGCGCCGAAGCTGCGCCAGTTTTGCTCAAGCCGCCGGCTCATCCGACTTCCACTTCCTCCTCCTCCTCTTCCGTACGGGCGAGTCGAGGCGAGTCGAGTCGGCGATGGGAGCGCCCGCCATTCCTGCGACGCGCTTTCGTCACCTTTCCACATCTCCTGCTATCCCGTGTATCTCTTGTAGCTACCGAAGACGGACAGGATCGCGAGCGCTTCTGCTGTATCGAATTCCTTCCTTTCCAAGAGTTTTTTTGTGTGGATTTTTCGTAAACTTGCATCCGATCTGCGAGATCACAGCGCGCAGTAAGCACATGTGTCGGACACTTGAGAGCTTCTCGTGCCGCAGATACCCGAGATCTTCTCATGCAAGTCCCTGCGGTGTCTTACGAACGGATCCAGCAGACAATCGAGTGAGGACACCCCTTGTACATGCACATTTTCGTAATTTACGGATCCAAGATCGACTAACCGCGTCCTCTCGTTTCGAATACACAAGTTTGTAGTGTTGATGCAGAATCCAATTTACATTATTCAAAGCAGCAATACCTGTTTTATAAAGGCAAAATCGCTTGATCAAAGTACGCTAAATGCTGAATCGCGGCAATTCATTCCGTCGCTCGTTCGATTGCAAACCGACTTCTTGGATTGAGCAAATGGCACTTTTGCATTCGCGCTGAAGCGCAGCAGGTGTCCCGAGGACGTCGTCGCCGTCGTCGCTTTCCAGACCTCCCGAAGTCCGCAGGCTTCTTCCGCTCGCACCGGCTCCACCTTCCTGCGCGCCGCAAGCGGCCATGACGGACTCCTTCATGACCTACCGCGAGGACTTTGAGCTCTACCGCGACGACGCGGCTAAGGACATCAAGAGCATCGCGAGCGCCGCGTCTAAAGGTGCGACCGACTCGCTGGTGAGCGGCTGAGCGTTTAGCGCTGAGTAAGGGGAACAAACTGACCGACGGAGCTGCTCTGGGACAAGGCGCTCGCGACGAGCTCACCGAGCGCGCGCAGGAGAACATCTCGGAGGCCGAGCGCTACGTACGTTCGTCATCGGGCGGTGAGGCGCTCCGGCGGACGGCTAACAGAACGCGTTGGCCTCTCTTTCTGCGTCGATCGACAGCTGCGCATCCTCGAGAGCGAGTCACGCGCTGGAGATGCGCAGGAGCGTCGGCATATGCACCAGCAGGTACCGACCGATGCGCGCGCAAGTAGAGAGGCAGCTGGCTGCCTGGCGTGCACGAACTAACGCGTCGGATGCGTCGGTTTGAAGCTCCGGACGCTCAAGTCGCAGGTTGACAAGCTCAAATCGAGTCTCGAGCGCGCCAAACTGGTCGGCGACAGCCAGCAGCGGCTCAACGACAAGCCCGACAACCTCAGCGCGGTGCGCGCCAGCCTTCAAGTGTTCCGAGTCCGGCGAGTGTGTGGCGTCGTCCGTCGACTAACTGGTGCTGTGTGAGTGCAGAAAGACAACATGATCCGGTACCAGAAGCGAATCGACAAGTACGTGGACTGCGGTGTCTGCTGCAGAGAACACGGTTCCTGACTTGTGTCTGTCGGGACAGGACGGGAAACCACTTGGACGACGCGAAGGGGATCATCGCAGAGACCGAGGCGATCGGTGCGTTGATCTGGCAGTTGAAACCCTCAGTTCGTGGTCTTGCGTGCTGACACGCGCCTTCGCAGCACACAACATCACGGGCAACCTCCAACAGCAGCGCGAGCAGCTGATCAACGTCCGCACCAATGTACGCGGCGGCTGATCGTTTGTTGGCCTGCAACCATCCGACCGGCGCTGACGAGCTGTCCCTCCTGCTGCACCTGCTCCTCTGCTGCGCTATCGGCGATGCATCCGCGCAGGTCGACGAGACGCGCGAAGACGCGAACGAGGCCGGCCACTACCTGCGCAGCCTCAAGCGCAAGCACTTCTTCCAGATCATGTCGCTCTACTTTATTATCTTCGGGCTCTCGGTCATCATCATCTACAAGCTCATCTCCAAGTTCACATAGACAGGTAGGTCGGTAGACGCGGTGGTAGTGGCGCAGCTCGCATGCTCCTATCCGAGTAACACGTACTTTTGAGTCTTTGACAACTTTCAAGGTTCCCAGGTCAAGGAATCAAAGTCAAACTTGAACAACTTCGTCAAAGGCTCTCAAGCTCTCAGCTAAACTTGTCAGCTTCGGGACTTCGAGACGCCGTCCCTGCTTCACGACGACGGCGGCGGCGCAATGCATAGCGCCAGCGCGAAGCGCAAGGCCAACTTCGGCAAGAACCTCGTGCACGCGTCGGCGCTGCACGTGGGGAAGGCGGCTCCCGGCGCGCGACTCGGCAGCAGCAGCTCCTTGCGGCTCGCGGACGACACGAGGCGGCAGCGAAAGGGCAACCCGGACGCGCCAAAGACGCTCGACGGGTTCCTCTTTCTCGACTGCTGCCGAGGTTCGTTCGACTGCCAATGTTCGCATAGGCGTAACGACACTGACGCGTTAGCGCTGCGTGTTGCGCGATGGTCACGGCAGTCGAGTTCCCAGACGAGGTGACGCAAGCAGTCTTGAGCGGCCTGCACATCAGCAGCGTCGTCGCGGAAGACCTGCTCTTCTTCTCCAACCTGACGCGCCTCGACATGAGCGACAACGAAGTTCGTATCAGCGCCACTCATGTCGAGTGCGTGTGCGAGTCGGAGTCTCACGAAGTCATCCACGCGCAGGCGCCGCTCGAGCCGTTCGGGTGCCTCCCAGCGCTGTCGGAGCTCGACTTCCAGTGCAACGCCGTGCAGAACATCTCGCTCGCGAACGGGTTCCTTAGCCTCGAGGTATGCTCTCGCCACTATCGACTCCTTAGATGCACTCTGACTGGATCGGGGCGTGGCGCACCAGGTGCTGAACCTGTCGTTCAACTGCCTGACCTCGAGAGACGTGGAGGAGCTCTCGAGCTTGCTGCGGATACGAGAGCTCTACTTGAGCAACAACTGGATCCGCTCGCTGCCTCCAGTCATGGACCGCTTCTCGCGGCTCGAGACGCTCTCGCTCGAGCAGAACAACATCGTCGGGGAAGACATCTTCTCGTTCCTCACGATCATGCCGCGTCTCCGGAAACTCAACCTGAGTCACAACAAGATCACAGGCTTTCCCGAGGTGAGCGCGAGCTTGGAGAGTGTTTCGTCCTTCCTCGCCTCACACCCCAGTTCTCACGCTGTGTACTTGTGGTGCCATACAAGGCGGCGCTGGTGCTGGAGGAGAAGCGCGGAGCGGGCTTCTACAGCCTCATGTACCTGAACCTCGCGCACAACGCGATCGCGGCTGAGGAGTCCGTGATCTTCACGTGCGAGCTCCACTCGCTCCAGAAGCTCGTTCTCTACGGGAACCCGCTTGCGCACGCCGCCGTGTTCTCGCACGACCACACGAAGCTCGCGTACGATCCGGTTCCGACTATGACTGCGCACATCGCGGCGACCGGACGCTCGCTTCAGGTCGTGATCGGGTATCCGGAGACAAAGCGAAAGAAGCGCGGGGCGATGACGTCGTACGACAACGTCGAGATCTACAAGATGATCCCGAACGAAGTGGCGCTGCAGCCTCCGTTCCGAACTAAGGCGACGGACTACTTGCTCTCGGAGTCGAATCGGCACGACAGCAAGCGAGAGGTGCGTGATGCCATACTACTTGAGCGTGAGGGTCAGCACCACAGAGCTCACACTTGCTGTGTCGGCGCTCAGCGAGCGGATCCAGAGACAATGAAGCCGCCTCCGAAGCGTACGCATGGCCGCGTTGTGCTTGTTTCCACATTGGACGCGTCGAACCACCAACGGAACTCACTCTGGACTGCCTCAATGCTTGCGGCAACAGAGTACATGATCGACACAAGTGACACGACGTTTCTCACTGGAGTTG
This sequence comes from Globisporangium cystogenes, assembly GCA_023334215.1. NCBI lineage: Eukaryota > Oomycota > Peronosporomycetes > Pythiales > Pythiaceae > Globisporangium > Globisporangium cystogenes. The sequence continues at coordinate 3,063 of JAASGM010000503.1, read as the reverse complement.
GCATCGAAGACGTGCTGGAGGCGGCGGTGTCCGCTCGTTCCCCGTCCAAGGTGCGAGCAGGAGAGCAAGAGCAAGCACTCTTGACGCCACTAACTGTGTTGCTACTGATCCAGATCCCTGCGGTCCCTCCGTCGATGTTCTCTCGCGCTCTCGCGACGTCAAACAACGTACGAGTCGATCGATGGCTGCGCGCTGCATGCACGCATCGTCGAAGTGGTGCGTCTCGACTGGCTGACGACTCCTTCTCCACTGTCTGCAGGCTCCGCAGATGAAGACGCGGTTCGCGCTCAACGCGCTCCGCTACCAGCTGGAGCACCCGCTGACGTCTCACGACGACTCGGAGCTCTTCCCGACGAGTTCGCAGCGGCCGACGCAGACGCACCTGGTTCGTCGCATCGTCGGTCCTAACCTCACGATACGATGCACGTCGCTCACTCTTCCTGTCTCTTCGGTCGCCTCCAGCAACGACAACGGCCCCGTCGGCACCACGGAGAGACGAAGACATCGCGCAACGAGTCCTCGACTGCGTCCTTCGAGCAGTTCGGCATCACCAACCACCGGAAGCACAAGGGCTCTCGAGCTGTGGACGACGCGCTCGCCGAGCTGAGCAACCAGGTGTCACGCACCTGGGGAGACAAGCGCGCCGCCTCCTCCAGCGCCAACTCTGGTGCGTCAGATCTACACTGCAGTGCACGACTGGCTGTTCTGAGACTGTGTATCAACGCCGCGGCAGGCGGCGAGCGCAACGTCGACCTGGCGCTCGACTCGCTCGTGACGACAGCAGAGAAGATCAGCTTGGCGTACCAGCAACACCCGCGCGCGCCGGCAGTGCTGCCGCCCTCGGGAGTCAGGTAGCTCTAGCTAGCTAGCAGTGCTCTCCAACGAGACATCGAGCGCCGATCGCGTGAACCATATGAACGAACTCTATTCAGGCAGCGCTGCTCCGCCGCGGTTCTCCTTCCCGAACGACCGACGCGGCGCGCTTATGTGGACTTGTAGTGCGTGAGGCGGTAGAGCAGCACGCGTCCTCGTGCGTTGCCGACTGCGAAGTAGCCGCTGCTGGGACTGAAGTCCATCGCCGAGACGTAGTGCAGCGGCGTCCGCGCCGTCGGCCAGTTGCTGAACACCGTGAACGACGGCAGGTGCACGAACTTGAGCGCGTCGCGCGTGTCCTTGGACGCCATCGCCAGGATCTGCGAGTCCGGGTTGAACTTGAGCGAGTCCGCCTGCGTCGTGAGCTGCATGAGCGCCTTGCGGGGCTTCGTCGGCGCCGTGAGCCCCGCGTTGTCGTACACGTTCACGACGCCGCTGTTCGAGCCGGCGGCGTAGTACTTGCCGTCCAGGCTCGCTGCGACCGCGTGGTTGCCCAGGCTGCCTTCGTCGTGGTGCACGAACACGCACTTGCGCGTGCGCATGTCCCACTTGTATATGTCGCCGTCCGAGCCCGTGGAGAGGAGATACCGGTCGTCCTCGCAGAACGTCGCCGACTTGACGCTGCCGTTCATCTTCATGTTGCCTATCCACTCGTACGAGCGCGCCGACACGACGCTCAGGAAGCCGTCGCTGCCGAGGAACACGGCGTGGTCGCCCGACTGCGAGACCGTGAAGCGCTCGAGCTTCTTCTCCTTGCGGCCGAGGAGGCCCGGGATCTTGGTCACGCGGCCGGCTTCCAGGTCGTACGAGAAGAAGTACGGGCGCGGCCCCGAGAGCACGACGCGGCTGCCGCCGAGCGTGAACTTGGCGTCGAGCAGCGGCAGGTCCTTCAGGAAGACGTTCTCAACCTTGGCGTTGCTCGTGCCGTCGACTTGGAAGAGGTGCAGCGTCTTGTCGAGCCCCGCCGTGAGCAGCAGCTGGCCGTTCGGGTGGAACTGCACCGACTGCACCACGGCGTTCGACGGGTTGTGCTGGTTCGCGTCCTTCATGCGGCAGATGTCGAGCGTCCCCTGCTGCAGCACGTCGCCCGCGGACTCGAGCAGCTTGCCCGTCGTGCGCACGATGTCCTCGGCGCTCAGCGCCTGCTCCTCGTCGTCGTCCGAGTCGGCGTCGCCATGCGGCTGCTGCGGCCCCTTGGCGCTCAGGAAGTTCTCCGGGTCCGCCCACGCCACGGAGCCCGTCGCCGCGGTGGCCTGGAACCTGCTCCCACCCACACATGCACAGACACATAGGGAACGAGGCGTGAGCAGCCGATTGTTGCAGCGCGAAAGAGTCCACTGCGCCCAACGCACTGCTGCTTGAGGCGCTGCTGCAGCTCGCGGCCGTCCACTTGCGCGTCCGCCTCGCTCTTGCGCAGCTTGCGCAGGCGCTTCTGGTCCACGAGACTCACGTGCACGCGCGCGTCATCCTCGTCCACCCACGCGGGCTGCAGGCGCGCGCTCGTCTTCTGCTGCTTGCGCTTGGGAGCCGCCGGTGCCTTGGCGGTCGGGAACACGTGCGCCGCCAGCTGCGTCTCCTCTGCAGAGCGGGCGACAGTCAGAGCGTGAGTGCGTGTCGCTCGCGAGCGGCCGTCACGCGCGAGGCGTTTACCTTCGGTCGGCTTGGTCGCCGGTGCGTGCGCGCGCTTGCCCATCGCTGCGGTGCTCGAGGTGCTCGAGTTGCTCGCAGAGGTGCTCGTGCAGCTCTTGGGAGTTTTGGTAATAAATGGATGGAGGAGAATCTAATGTTATTAACTGTTATTAACGTTGTGATAGAGTTAGAAACATCAAAGATCAACTGGAGACGACTTCGCGCGCTGTGGAGGTGGCGACCTCGTGAACAGGGCGGGTCAGAGGCGACGGCCCCTGCTCGCGTCGAGCACGGCTTTCCAGGAAGAAAGGGAGAGAACTCGCACACTTCGTGAGCCTCGGGTCGACCAGATCAAGGTTGTGCACCAGCCTCATCTTCAGTTTGCACGAATCCAGCGGTAGCTCAGCCCTAGAAGCTGCTTCGACCTCGTGCCCGTCCTGCAGGCGCAGCAGCAGCTTCACAGTGCCGTCGCGCGCGCGCTGCTCGGCCACGCGCGTGGTCGTGAACACCGCGAAGCGCTCCTCGAGCAGCGCCACGAGCCGCTTCGAGAGCTGCGGCGTC
>JAASGM010000502.1:0-18411 GCA_023334215.1 Globisporangium cystogenes | reverse complement strand
CTCTGACCTCCGCTCGCCCGCTCGCTCACCCGCACTTCTGATCCTCCTCTCGTTAGGAACACTTTCATTCATAACACTATAAAATATTGAGTAATGTTGTTGTGCAAAAACCCTCGATACAATAAAAAAAACAATTTAGTACACTAGTATGTCATAGAATTGAATTGCTTCTTATGAGGGACACATCATTCCAAGGTGAGTAAATACATGTATTGCAATCAGATTGTATTGTATAGTGTTACATCGATCATTGAAACATAGCTGATCGATTGCTGCTGGCTCGTTTTAAATATGAAGTGACGAATCTAAATAGTTGCTTTTGAATTATATTTATTGTGACCTGAATATGATATCCCATGAGAAATCCCATGTGCCAATCATGGAATAATCAAAGAGTAACCTACTCTGTATAAATAACCCTTTTATCGAGCTCTGAGTCGATATGAAGCCAAGGAAATCAATAATACAAAGGGTATTGTGCAGTTCGGCAACGTAAATGTACGTCTCCTCAGGCCCAAAGTGATTTCGTGCTAACGGAAGTAATACTAACACAACGTAACGTAAAACATCAGATGATGGCATACATACGTGACATTTAGTACGAACAGAATACATTATACAAAATAACTTCTTCTGTTAAAGATACGGCGATTTTGCAACATCCCAATTCCATGCCAGCATAACCTGATGTTATTCGTTACAAAGGACTTGGTTTCATGTACATAATTCAAATGTGTTTGTTTTATGTCATTTCACGACTCATTGAGCGATTCGTAACTCCGCATACATTATGTGCAGATGAATTGCAGTGCATCGTGGTTGGTAACACGTCCTATTTGATTTCATATTCACGTCACTAAGGCAGATCGAGAACATGTACTCCTATTTATATGTTTCTTATCAAAACCATTATTTTTTATCATATACTAGTATATGCTGCGTGTATAATGTTTACAAGTTTGGAGCAAACGACGCAGAGCCTAGCAAACATTTTGGAACGGAGGGGGAACAACAAACGATACACTTTGCATCGCAGCACCTTGAGAGAGGATCTGTGCGATAGGAGCGCAAACATATAATTTTGTTTAGTACAGTACTTCAAATTGATACATTCGCACTTATTCGGGAGACTGTAAAATGGTTAAAACTGCACGAATTCAAATGAAACGCAATTTGTTTTAGTTTTTGCTGGTGCTTTTTTCTGCAGGCTTCAATGATCTGAGTCTGAGACCGTGCGTTGATTCGTGGAGAAAACCTTTAGACTCAGATATATCAGAAGGAAGACAGGGTTGTTGTATTCTCAACTACTGTATTTGTTAAATACTAGTTATTCATCTAACACAAAAACGCAAGTGCTTGCTCACTCTCACGCTCAGGAGACCATCGTACAGCACGCAGCACACACATATACGCACATACGCAGATCCGAGGGAGCTCTTGCTCCTGTCGCCTCCTTCGACACTTGCTTGTCTCCATCACTTTCAATGTCGTGTGTTTTACTACACACAACATTATCTAATCTTTCCCGCACAGCACTCCCTTGAATTTCGCACTATCCTGTCTAATGCCGTTTCGTTGCTTCAAAATGGCTTTCATTCCGAAAGTTCACAATTCACAAGCACCAGCATGTCGACAACGTCCATGTTCGAGGACGCCGCGTACCCGCGCGAGCTGCACGCGCTGCTTGCGATGACGTCGGCTTTATCGTCTGAGGCAGCGGCGGCCGCGGCGCGCGCGGGCGGTGGCGGCAGCGCCAGCAGTATCAGCGCCGAGCACCAGGCGCAGCTGCTGGACCGACCGTACCGATGCCCCGTGCCGGCGTGCGACGGCCGCTTCCACCGCAAGTTCACGCTGCACGAGCACATGAAAACGCACACGGGCGAGAAGCCACACGCGTGTCCTGTGGGCTCGTGCGGCAAGCGCTTCAGCACGTCCGGGAACCTGGCGCGCCACCGCCGCGTGCACGCGCTCAGTAAGCTCACATGCCCGGTCTCCGTCTGCACGCGCGTGTTCACCAAGAAGGAGAAGCTCCTGCGCCACCTCAAGGTGCACATGGGCGCCACCACGCACACCTGCACCGTGCGCGAGTGCTCCAAGACCTTCAGCACGGCCGGGAACCTCTCGCGCCATATGAAGACGCAGCATCCGGCGCTCAAGGGAGCGGCGGCAGGGAGGAAGAGCAAGAAAAAGGCGGCGGCTGCGCCACCGGGTGGCGTCGACCGCGCGCTTCTTCCGGATCGCATCATCCTCGGAGTGGCGATGCCGATGAAGGCGACCGACACCTCCGACACCAGCAGCAGCAGCAGCAGCAACGACAGCGACCGACCGAAGACGCCACCCGCCAGCCCGGACGCGCCGGTCGTCGCGTCACCCGTGCGCTCGACGTCGAGTGAGAAGATCTCGGACGCCGACATCATGGAGCTGCTCGACTGTCTCTTCGTGCCGGGTTCGCCGTCGACTGCGGCGGTCTGCGCGTCCACCGCCGCCGCGTCCGTGCTGAGCCCCTCGCAGCCGCGGCCGCCGCTCGCAGACGACGCGGGGTCGCTCGTGTTCCTATAGTCCGTTCCTCCCTCCCCTGGCGGCTCATGTGTGCTGTTTGTTGTTACGTGGCGTAAGCCGAGTCGTTCCCTCCTATGTCTTCCTTCCTCCCGTCGACGCCTCCAATCGGCGCGGTACGCCGACTGACCCGCCGTTCACCTTGCGTGCTGGCGGTTGACGGCGCTGCAGCACCGGACGCGCCTCCACGTATCGGCGTTCTTGCAGCAGCGATTTGCGCAGTTGCCGCCATACAAACGCCAAGTACCAAGGCCCAAGTTGTCGAGACCTCAACAACTCTGTTCGTTCGCGCTTGGCCCATGCAACGAATGATTCAGGACAACATGAGTCTCAACATGATACGAGCCTCGGTGGTGTCAGTCAGCCCACCGCGGTCCCAAGCATCGTTGCTCATCCGAGACTGACGTCGCGACACCGCCGCCATTGCGACAGCGGACAGTTCTATTGACATGGACAAGGGGAACTACCACGGGGACGCGACTCGCGCCTAGAACAGGAGCGACGCGGCCGCGACGACACCCGCGGCGAGAGCAAAGACCACGCGCTTGCTGCTCGCAGCGACGTCCGAGGTCGGCGTCGGGGTCGGGGTCGAGACCGTGCTGTTAGTGGCGCTGGAGTTCGAGCTGCCGGCCTTGGCGGCGTCCTTTACCTTGTGGCACGTGTCGTGCAGCTCCGTGATCTCGCCCGTGAGGTTCTGCGCCTTGCCCTTGTACGTGATCAAGCACGTGAGCGGCGCCTCGTGCATCACCTCGTGCATCGGACCGAGGCACGCCGACGAGTTGCAGAACTTGAACAGGTCGGTCGGCGAGAGCTTGTTCGCGTCGAGCAGCGTCGTGAAGCTGAACTTGGAGCCGCTCGCACACGAGTCGAAGAACGTGACATTCTCGAGCGTTGCGATGACGAGGGAGCTCACGTTCGCGGCGCACTCGCCGGCCGTGGCGCTGTGCGTGCTGTTCGAGGAGGAGCCGTCGTCGTGGCCTTCGTGAGCCGACGCGAGGACCGCGAGCGATGCGGCGGCGAGCGAGAGCGTGGCGGCGCCGAACTTGACCATCTTGCGAGGCAGCGAGGGGGAAGGTGGGCTCGAGGGCGTGAGGGTGTGGAGACTGGAGGGCTGGCGCGCAGATTGGCGAGTGAGCGAAGTCTCGAGCGAGTCGAGGCTCTCAGGTGCAGGTGCCGCACGAAGTTCGGGAAGTTCGGGCGTCTGGAGCTGCCAATTCTCAACTATCCTCGAAGGTTTGATGCTCTTCCCGCCACTTGTTGACTCTGCCGGCTGCAACTTCAGCGGCTGTGCTCAAGAAATTCAAGATCGAGCACGAGGAGACGACCGCCTCGCTGTCAGTTCGTGCTGCGGCACATCGGATCCTGGCCTCACGGCCTCAAAGCCTCGCGGTCTGGGATCGCAATGCATCGCAGCGACGGCCAATCAGTCTGGTAGTAGGTGAGCTTGGCGCGAGACAAAGTCGCTCGAGTTCCACGGCGACCACAGTATCAGCAGACACCACTCTGAGGGTTCATCAAAACACGACCTCCGATCCTCCGACACGCGCTTCGTCGCTTCCTACAGCCTCATCTTGATCGCTGCCAGCTCCGCGCTCAAGCACCGTGTTCACTCTATGCCAGCACGCCCTTGGTGCTCGGGATGCCCGCGCTCGCGTCGTACTTGACCGCGCTGCGCAGCGCCACGGCCAGCGCCTTGAACGACGCCTCCGCGCGGTGGTGGTCGTTGCGTCCGCGCAGCACGTCCACGTGCAGCGTCAAGCGCGCCGCGCTCGCGAACGACTCGAAGAAGTGCGTGATCATCTCGCACGACAGGTCGCCCACCATCGGCCGCACGAGCGCCAGGTTCACCTCGCTGTGTGCGCGGCTCGAGATGTCCACGATCGCGCGCGAAAGCGCCTCGTCCAGCGGCACGCACGCCTCGCCGAAGCGCGCGATGCCCTGGCGGTTGCCCAGCGCCTTGTCGAACGCCTCGCCGAGCGTCAGCGCGCAGTCCTCCGTCGTGTGGTGGTCGTCGATCCACGTGTCGCCCTTGCACGACAGCTCGAGGTCGAAGCGGCTGTGCTTCGCCAGCGCCGTGAGCATGTGGTCCAGAAAGCCGATGCCCGAGTTCACTTTCGACTTGCCCGTGCCGTCCAGCCACAGCTTCACGTCGATCGACGTCTCCTTTGTCACGCGCGAGATGTGCGCCTCGCGCAGCCCCGGCCCAGACACTGAGAGCGAGGACATACGGCCGACCAGCTCGGGCACCGGCAGCGGCACCACGTCCAGCAGCTTCGTGAGCCCCGGGTCGAGGATCAGCGACGCGCCGGCGTTCCGAAGCGCCTGCACCACCGGCGGCGCCGTGAGCTCGATGACCCACTTCGCGTACACCTGCGGGGTGAGCACGCCGAACGCCTGCGTGCCGGCCGAGACGCCGGCGACGACGTCGTCCACCGTGTCGCCGATCATGACAGCGTGCTTGGCATCCACGCCGAGGGCCTTCAGCGCGAGCTTCACAGGCTCGGGCGACGGCTTCGGCGCGCAGTCCTCCATGCAGATCTGCACCTTGAAGAAGTCCTGGAGGCTGGGAGCAGCCAGCCATACGAAGCACATCGCGGTGTGAGCCCACCTCGCTTCTCCGACTGCCAATCACAGCACAGGCACGCACCCGTGCGCGGCGAGGAACTTGTCGCAGTCCTTGCGCGGGCGGCCCGTGACCACCGCCATGCCGTTCGGGAGGCGGCGGTGGAGCTCCTCGAGCAGTCCCTTGGGCGTGAGCAGCGTCTCGAGCTCGCAGAGCCCCGGCGTGCCGTCGACGCCCTGGTAGATGTCCTCGAAGACCTGCGTGACCTCCTGGAGCGACGGCGGCGCCGTGGCGGCGTCCAGCTTGCTGGCCACGAGCCGCTGCGTGAGTGCCCAGTCGTTGTTGGCGTTGCCCGCGAGCTTGTGCTGCTCGACCTCGTCGAGCGTCACGGCGACACCATAGTGACTGGCGGTCTCCACGATCGCGTTGCGGTACGAGAGCGACACCTCGGCCATGACGCCGTCCATGTCGAGTAGCAGCGCCTGCACCTGCGGGGCCGCCATCTTCGCGCGCTGCGTCTCCTCGGAGCTGCTCACGTCGGTCGCTGCGGGTGAGCGAGTGAGACTTGACACACCAGCAACAAATGACGCAGTGGCAATGCGTGTTCTCGTGGCTGTGAGTGAGGTTTTTGATTGGCGAAACATAAAGCTCATCCTCGGACAGGGTTATATCCACCCCTTTTGGCGCCTTCTCGAGCAGCTGCGGAGCCTCTTGTCCTGAAGAACTCGCAACACATCAGAGCGCGCTGATGGAGCTGATCCAGTCGTCGTTCCAGGCATCGTTCGACGCCCGCGTCGAGCGCGTGAACGCTGTCGAGCTCGCAGAGCTGCGGACTGTGCGTGTGTGTGTGTCTTTTGGCTCGACATGACTGACTGGAGACTGCGGCGGCGCTTACCAGCGACTTGGCTCCTGATCGTCGCGCGCAATCGGATGTAGATCTTCCGGTTCTTCGACACCGACAGCGACGGCGCGGTGTCAGCAGACCAAGCATGCCGGATGTTCGCTCTCGTACGCTTCACTCTCGATTCATCTCGCTGGTCTGCACTCAAGAGCTGACAACCGTGTGCCGCTGTCGCACTGGACTACTTTCAGCTCGGTCTCGATGTGAACCCGATGTTCGTGCAGGACTTGGAGGAAGTCTATCTCAATGGTGAGACTGTAGATTGTGCGCAGCCTCAGCCACCGTGCTGTCCCTGACGGGAACCTGCATGCGGGTGCACAGAGTTCCTCAAGATCGTGGACAGTCACATGCCAGAGCCACCGCCACCACCGACAGCTGTAGACTCTGTTGGCGCCGAGAACGGAGACCTTAGCACTGCAGACTCGCTGCAGGCATCAGCATCCCCCGTGATCCCAGTGCTCCAAATCGCCGATCCTGCAACAGGAACGAGCGCAGCTCTCGCTGCGAATGCAAGCGCTCCACCTGCAGGACATCAACTGGTAGGAAGCGAAGCCATCGACCCAGCAGACCAGCTCGTGCTCGACGAAGAGGAACTTCGCAAACGCAACGAGCAGCTTTGGGGAGACGAGTGGAAGCTCATAGACTCGTACCACCGAGGATTCGTCTCTCTGCACGAGCTGCGGTTGTTCCTCGCCAACTGCGGATCTGCAATTCCGGCGTGCGATCTGCTGCGGTTCGTCGAAGTGTACGGCGAGTCGGCGGCGGCGACAGCAACTCGATATGGCGAACCCGAGGGCGATGTCGACCAGGATGCCAGTGGCGACGACGTGTTCGTGCTCACGAGAGCCGGATTCATCAAGTTTCGCAGAGAGTACACGGAGAGGGACATGCAAGACTCGAACGATGGTCGCTCCTCTGACGAGGATGACGAAGACGACGACGACGCTGAGAACAAGACATTGATGCACCACGAACCCAGTGCAGACGAGGGCGAAGGCGATGGATCCAAGAGCACCAGTAGTCGGCGACGGCGCCAGAGTCAACAGAAGAGCGATGACGGAGTCAGCAGCATCAGCAGCAGTCGGCGCCACACCTTGATCGTCGTGGACCCGGGCGTGCTTGACGCGAGTCACTTCGACGTCGAAGAGGAGGACGAGGACGAAGGCGAGGACGGAGATGTGGTGAGTCAGCTCTCGGGTGGCAACAGCAGCAAGAGCAGTGTGAGTTTCCAGTACAACGACGCAGACGCGTTCAGTAAGGAGTAGCGACGTTGATCATCTTAAAAATTCGAGTCACATGAGGGTACGAGGTCGGCGTCATTCGAACACGGCTTGCCCGAGAGCCCGAGAGCTTGTTGCTAGCCAGTGAAATGACGCAGCAAACCTCGACACCTGCGTGGGCGCCATCGACAGGAGATCAATCATTCTCCATAAGTTAACGTGGTTACATCGTACCGAGCGCCGTGTGTGCGTGCCCGCGGCTCCCTCTCTCGGTGGCGGTCTCTCTCTCTCTTTCACTCTACTCTTCGCTGAACTCAGCAATGTCCATCTCGAGGATCATGTACATGGCGTCCTCGAGCTCGCGCTTCGTCGCGTACAGCGGCAGTTCGACGCGGTTGAAACACGTGTGCACCTTCGGGAAGCCCGTCGTCTGGTGCAGCAGCGGCCGCAGGGCGAACGGACAGATCCTGCCGTCGTAGCTTGTGAGCCCCTTGAAGCCCTGCACTGGCACCCGCGACGAGCCCGTGCAGAACTGCAGGAAACGCGCGCGCTCTTCCTCGCTCAAGTCGCAGATCACTTCCCAGAACCACGACGTCACGGGCGAGTCCCCGAAGCTCGGCGCCACCTGCGTATTCCGGCGCCAGTCCGCGATGTCGATCTCCGGGAGCCCGCACAACACGAGCTCGAGCTCCTGGTAGTCGAACACCATGAGGTTCTCCTGCGGCACGACTTCGAAGAGCCCGAGCGACAGCGCCTGGAGCTGCTCTGAGTACCGGTCGAGCATCAGGTACCGCAGCTTCAGGTGCAGGTACTCGAGCTTGTTCGCGTCTGTGACGGCGATATCGCGGCCACCGGGGATCAGGTCGATCACAAACGGCCGCTCGTTGCGGATCTCCGTGACGCAGAACGTGAGGTCGAGCGCCTCGACGTCGTCGTTCTCGCGGATCCACTTCATGCTGTTGTAGATCTCCGGGTCGACGTACTGCATGTCCGAGAACGTGATCGGCACGCCGAGGAAGTGCTTGAGGATGGGCAGGCAGAGCCGCGCCTGCATCACGTGGCCCTCGAGCAGAGCGCGACCGATGAGCCGCCCGATGCCGCGGAAGTACAGCAGGTGGTCCGCCGTGCACTCGATCGAGTTCGGGTTGATCGCCACAGACTGGTTGTTGCGGTGGCAGTTCATGAACAGGCCGAGCGAGTCGTCGAGCAGCTTGGCGAAGAGGATGGAGAACCACTCGCGCTGCAGACCGCCGGCGTCGATGCCGACCTCGCCGATGAACTCGATGCGCAGTGGGAAGTGGATGTGCTCGACCTGGATGCCGAGGAGTTGCTCCATGGACTCGACGAGGATGTTCTCGCGGTGCACGCTGAGCTTAATGCGACCCTCCTCCCAGCTCTTGAGCAGCCCACCCATGCGCTCAAGGAACCACGTGAACTTGCGCGGGAACGGCAGCTGGCACACCTGATCGATCACCGCGAGCTCCTCGGCGCGGATCTTGTAGCCGCCGATCGTCGTCGCCGCGTCCGCCTGTGTGGACTCGGCGAACGTCAATCGCCCTTCGCTGTGCACCGACGAGCGCACGAGGTACGTCACGTAACCGGACGACGGCCGGCCCTGCGCGTCCAGGAACGACGCCGTGAGCGACCCGCTCGGGTTCAAGTGGCTGGGCATGCTGCCTGCGGGCGGTTGGTGCACCAGGTCTTGGCGCGTCCAGTACGCCGTGCCGTCGGCGCCGATGCGGCGCACCCACTCCTTGCGCTTGCGCGCGTATCGCTGGCGCGGGTTGAGCGTGCTGAGCCGCAGGTTCTGCAACGACGGCTGTTGCTGCAACGAGAGCCGCTGCGTGCGCTTGATGCGCCGCTCCTCGCTCGCGTGCTCGCCCGACGCTGCCAGCACGGACGGCGCGCTGACGCTGCTGCTGTCGCCACTGCCCCCTGAGCCGCGGCGCACGTCGTTACGCTTCGTGCCGCAGAGCACGCACGTGCGCTTCTCGAGCGCGTTGCTGAACTCGCACACGAGGCACTTCCAGCGCTCTTCGCTCTCGATACTGCACAGGATCGTGAGAGCGTCAGCGTCAGTGCCGCTAGCCGAGCGTTAGCTACTCTCGTGTCTGCCAGCACGCACTTTCGCTCCAGATCGAGCCGCGTCATGGTCTCGGACTCGGCGAGCAGTATCCTGCGCGCGACCACAGAATCGATCTTTCAGTCACTCGCCCGCGCAACAGCAGGACGCGATGCGGGCGCACCTCGCAAGGAAGGAGCGCGACATGTGGTCGGAGGTGCTGTGCGCGCGATCGCGCAGCAGGTAGAGCCCGCCGAGCAGCAGCAGCAGCATCACGAGCGCCAGCAGCGCCAGGAAGATCTCGAGCGACGCGCCGCCGAGCTCCCCGTTGTCCGCCATGGCGCCGCCCCGCCCCGCGACCGACCGGCTGTCGTTGAGGAGCTCCTCGCTTCCTCCAAATGGCAAATGGGCGTCGTGTTGCGCAGAGTTCAGCGCACGAAAAAAAAAGGTTAAATTTAGATAACCGTCCAGGAAGAATACGAAGAATACAATTTCCAAGTTACTAAATAACTTGGAATTTCTAGAGTCCGGAAATTTCTCCGCGAACCGGCTCACGTTTTCTTGGTTTCAGTATGCGCGAATGTTAGGAATACATTTTTTGAATATTGAGAATGAACCAGGACTTGGATCGCGGAGCGACGAAAGCGAACTGGGGCTGTTCGTCCTGCTGAGTGCGTAGCCGCTTGTGCGCCTCGATCTCGAGCCCTCGTCGATCCCCGTTCGACGGTAGATCACATTCGTAAAGCGGTCGGTCGGAGATCCGAACACAGGGTGTGAAGATGACCGTGAAGAATGCTCTATCGCAGACATGGTGGACACGCGACCTTGCATGTCATTCCTGCGTCCTCGCGTCCTTGATGCCCTCAGCAATATCAATCGTGTTGTGGCCAGCGATCAGAGTGGTGATCGGAGCCCTTCAGGTCTCTGTAAGCCTGATAATCCCGGAAGTCAAAGTGCACGCAGTAGAGTCCGGCATGAGTTCCGAGCGTGTCCTGGATCGAACGGTGGGGTCTGGACGACAGCAGCAGGCCAAGCTCCAGCTGCAGTCGCGAAAAGCACGCTGAAGTGGCAGAAGGCGACAGCTTGGTGATGCACACTCGCAACTTGCGAGCGAGAAGAAAACAAGGTGATTGAATTGGTCCACATAAGAAAAGATCTAAACGACGCAGCCGTTGGACCACACATCTGAAGAGCAAGAGCAGCATGGAGCAGCGCGGAGGAGGCGACGGCGGCGGCAGTGGCGCGAGCCCCTCGACGCACTACGGGAGCATCTCGCTGGTGCGGCCACGCGCCTCTCTTAATGAGGCGACGGGCAGCTGATGACGCTGGCTCTCGCTCTGCTCGCAGGTGAAGCGCCTCAAGCAGCAGCTCACGACGCGCTCCGGACGCACGCAGCTGCAAGATGACTACGGTGCGCTCGAGAGCCTTGTTAGGCTCACTACTGGAGACTCGGCAGCCAACTGACTGCTTCCTTCGTGACTGCAGAGCCCGAGGCGGCGAGTCTGAGCACGAGCGTGAGCTTCCTGCGCGGCGGCTACGGCTGGCGCAGCCGCGACCGCATCAGCAGGTCTGGTAAAGCGAGAGGAAACCGTTGAGTGGAGGGTGTCTGCCGCTGATTATGAATGGGGCGGCGCGCAGATTCCTGGACCACAGCACTTTTGGAGTTGGCATCGACGTCTTCCTCGCGGTCGTCTCGCTCGTGTACGTCGCGTCCTACATCACCAACACGTACATCCCAGTGAACACGGTGCGTCTGAGGTGCTGCTTCGTGCACATTCCGAGACGACAGAGCTAACGCTTCTGTACCGAGTAGCTCCCGACGTGGCTCTGGACGACGGAGCTGCTCTGTGCCGGGTTCTTCGCCTTCGACTACCTCTTTCGCGGCATCTTCCTCTCGGACCACCGTGTCGACTTCGTTCTCTCGCTGCCAGGACTCGTCAGTCTTGTGGTCATCCTCCCGGTGCTTCCGGTCTCGTTCTTTCTCACTTACCAGTTGAGTCGTGCACGATCTGCACTCAGCTTGTCTGTTGTGTCCATCTCGATCTGCTAACCCTCTCTGTCTTGGATGCGTCTTCGCCGCAGCACGCTCTGGTATGACGACTCGTACTGGCGCTTCGTCTACCCTGCTCGCTTCGTCAAGTGCTATCTGGAGCTGCGAGCCGTGCTGAGCCGCTGCCACGGCCTCATGTCGCCCGTGAAGCAGTTCGCGATGCTGTGCTACATACAGATCGCGCTCATCATCGCCGGCGCTGCAGGTATCATCCAGATCGCCGAGACGTCGGACCCTGAGAAGGGCAACAGCGCCACGGGCGACTGGACGTTCTTCAACTCGTTCTTCAACTCGGTGCTCGTGTTCGTGACGATCCAGACGCCGCCGGCGGACAACGTTCTCGCCAAGGTTTTCGTCGGCGCGCTCGTGATCGTGCTCATTCTGATCGTCCCGTACCAAGTCTCGCGCGTGCTCGACCTCGGCAAGTCGTTCACACAATACGAGCTGACGTCGTTCAAGCCCTCAGGGTCGACCAAGCACATCGTGCTCTGCGGCGATCTCACGCCGTCGCGCATCGACCACTTCTTCGGCGAGGTGTTCCACGACGACCACGACATGGTCGACATCAACGTCGTTGTGCTGAGCGAGGACGAGCCGTCGGCATCTATGGTCGCGCTGCTCATGGATCCGTTCTTCGAGAAACGCACGAGCTTCATCCAAGGCTCAATCCTCGACGTCGACGACGCGAATCGCGCCGCGTGCAGCCACGCGGACGCGATCTTCATCCTCTCGCGCCGGTGCGGACAGGAAAACCACCTCACGAGCGACCACCGCACACTCATGCGCGTGATGGCGGCGAAGCGACTCGCACCGCACGCTCGCATCCACGCGCAACTGCACCTGTCGTGCAACCGGCAGCTCGTCGACGACCTCGACGTCAAGAACGTCATGTACTTCTCGGAAGTGATGCACTCGCTGCTCGGACAGAACTGCGTGTGCCCCGGATTCTCCACCTTCATGTACAACCTCACGTCGACGTCGAGCTACTCGGGCCAACAGTCGAACGTCGCAGCGAACGATGAGAGCAGCGACTCGTGGGAAGAGCGGTATCTGCACGGCGCGAGCCACGAGGTCTACTCGGTGGATCTCCCCTCGTCCGACGTGGTCTTCGGAAAGACGTTCTCGGAGGTCGCGTCGCTCGTGTACGCAAACTGCGCTGGTGTGATCCTCTTCGCGGTGAGCGCGAACGGGAAGATCCTACTCAACCCAGGCGACTCGTACACGTGCACCGGCGACGAGACGGTGTTTGTCATCGCGACCGACAGACGCGAAGCTGACGCTGTGCGAAGCATGAAACAGAGCGAGACGATGCCGTCTGCGTGGGTGTCCAAGCGCACGACTGCCGCCACGCCGCTGCTGAAGGTCAAGACGCACACGGTTCCAACGGGAGGTGTGCTGGCGAAGATCATGTCCCCGACGACGCGACGCCGGTCCAAGATCATCGACTGGCAAATTCCCGCTGACAGCGAGGCAGTGGCTCCGGTGCCAAGGCGACCTTGCGTCCAGGATGCGGTGGTCGAGAACGTAGCGGTGCTCGGCATTGCTCTCGACCCGATTGTGGTGTGCGTGATGTCGACCGCGGCGTTCCCGAACCACTTCGAGTACCTCATCGGTCCGCTGCGCGTCAAGGCTCTCCAGCGACACCGCCCGATCATCGTGGTGACATCCGCGCTGCCGTCGTCGGAGACGTACGAGTCGTTCCGCCAGTTCCGGCACGTGTTCTTCGTGGAGGGGAGTCCGTTCTCGATCCCGACTCTGCGGCGTGCAGGCATCGAGCGCGCGCACAAGGTCGTGATCATGTGCGGCGAGGGCGAGATCTCCGAGTCCGGGTCGTCTGAGCTACTCGCCGATGCCGTGCGTGTTCTTGTTGCTGTAGTAGGAAGCATTGCGATGTGGTGTATCGCTCTCCGAGCCGCTGACGCGCATGTGGTGCTGCTGTCCAGTCGTGCATCGCGCTGCACAAGACGATCCTCTCGCTGATCGGGCCGAAGCGAGCGCCTCGCGTCATCACGGAGCTTGTGAACCGCGCGAACGTGCACTTCGTGAGCCAGAGTCTGCGGGTGAGCGGCTGGTTCCCGTCGTTCAACGCCGCGCGGCAGCAGCAGCTCGCGTCGTCGTGCTCGGCGTCGTTCGCGCGCAACTTCTTCATGTCGCCCGCGTTCGCGTCGGGACTCGCGTACAGCACCTCGCTCTGTGACAGCCTCCTGATCAACCAGTACTTCAACTCGCAAATCAAAAGCATCCTGCGCGAGTTCATCTTCGCGTCCTGGAAAGATGTACGGCGTCAATGCGCTGGTACTGACGACCCCTAACTCGGAGCTGACGATGCCGACGCTGTTGCTGGTGCTGCTCATCCCAGGAGGACTACCTGGCAGAGGCGATGAGTCCCACGCACTTCAACGGCAGCGAAAGCAACCTTCCATCGCCCGCGTGCTCGTCGCTGGCGTCGCCGATCGGCGCTAAGCGCAGCTCGCTGTTCGCGGTGGAGATCCCGCTCGACTTCGTTGGCAGGTCATTCGAGTACGTCTTCCACTACCTGCTGTCCTCGGATGGCATCCTGACCGTCGGACTGTACCGATGCCGCCCCGACGACATGCTCGTGTACCACAACGCGCGAGCGCGCGTCGAGCTCCACGAGAGCGAGCGCAGCGTACCGTACGGCTACGTGTACGTGAACCCGTTCCCGCAAGACATTCTCTCGGGCAACGACCTGCTCTACGTGCTTTCGCACAAGCAGCCGTGTTGAGCTCAGTGAGTGCGTGTGTATCACCAAATCGCAGCCGACCCACCTCCCCCTATTTCTCTTCTTCGAGCTCTGGGAAGTCTTCGGCCGCGTCGTCGTGACCGCGCGACGTCGTGGAGTTCACTTCCAGTTCGTCCTCGGTCGCAAAGTTGTCATCGACTGCGACTGCAGCCTCTGCGCCGCTGTCGTCACCGGTGCTCGTGTCGAAGAGCAGCTGGCGGAGCTTCGCCTCGATATCCGCCGCGATCTCCGGGTTCTCTTCCAGGAACACCTTGGCTTTCGCCTTCCCCTGGCCGATCGGTTCTGCAACCAGCAGACATCGTCGACGAGAGCACTCGCGCGTCAAGAACTACCGACACCATCGCCACTCACTAACTGGATCTACGCACCATCTCGTCCCACGATCGTGTACCAGGCGCCCGAGCGCTTGAGAAGCCCTTCACGCACCCCGAGTTCGAGCAGCTCGGAGCCGCGGTCGATGCCCTGGCCGAACATCATGTCGAAGTTGGCGACCTTGAACGGCGACGCCAGCTTGTTCTTGGCGACCTTGACGACGGTCTCGTTGCCCACGACCTTGTCGCCCTCCTTGATCGCGGCCTTGCGCCGAATGTCGAGCCGCACCGATGCGTAGTAGCGCAGCGCCGTGCCGCCGGACGTGACCTCCGGCGAGCCGAAGAGCACGCCCACCTTCTGTCGGATCTGGTTGAGGAAGATGATCATGCAGTTGGACTTGGAGAGCGAGCCCGTGAGCTTGCGCAGCGCCTGGCTCATGAGCCGCGCCTGGAGCGCGATCTGCTGGTCGCCCATCTCGCCCTCGAGCTCCGCGCGCGGCACGAGCGCCGCGACGCTGTCCACGACCACGAGCTCGACGGCTCCCGA
This sequence comes from Globisporangium cystogenes, assembly GCA_023334215.1. Lineage (NCBI taxonomy): Eukaryota > Oomycota > Peronosporomycetes > Pythiales > Pythiaceae > Globisporangium > Globisporangium cystogenes. The sequence continues at coordinate 3,437 of JAASGM010000502.1, read as the reverse complement.
CCGAATGAGCGTGTCGGCGATCTCGAGCGCCTGCTCGCCCGAGTCCGGCTGCGAGATGTAGAGCTCGTCGATGTCCACACCGAGCGCTTTGGCGTAGTGCGCGTCGATCGCGTGCTCCGCGTCGATGAACGCGCACACGCCGCCCTGCTTCTGCGCCTCGGCGATGCAGCTGAGCGCGAGCGTCGTCTTGCCGGAGCTCTCGGGGCCGTAGATCTCCACCACGCGTCTGGCACATTCGCGCACACGCATCGAGAGCGGTCAGCTCTGGACGAGCAACACGTGCGCGTAAGCGAAAGTGGCACACACACCCTTTCGGCAGCCCGCCGATGCCGAGCGCCAGGTCGAGCGACAGCGAGCCGGACGAGATCACCTCCACCTTGTCGGCGATCTTCCTGCAGAGCACGGCGTCAGCACACCCGAGCGGCAAAGCAGTTGGTCGTTTCAGCGACGCACGTCGAGCCGAGCTGCATGACGGCGCCCTTGCCGAAGCTGCTCTCGATCTGGCGGATCGCCATGGCCAGCGCCGCGCTCTTGTCTGTCGACCATTCAACGTCCGAGTTCAGTGAGGACGACGCGCGGCGTCCAGAGGCGACGCTGCGAGCGGAACGCACCGGATCCACCGCCGCCGAGCGCGCTCTTGGCCGACGTCTTCTTGGAGCGCAGATACGCCGTCGCCGCCGACGTCGGCGGCGCGGAGATGGAGCGCGCGAGGCGCCGCAGCGAGAGCATGGCGACGGATCTAAGCGAAGTGCAAAGTGTTCGTTTTCGTATTTAGCCGCATTTGACAAGCATTGTCGGCTATCGTACTTAGTCGCATTTGACCAGCATAGCCGGTATTGCTTCTTCTTCAAGCTCGGGATCAAGCATGCGGCTCCTGGTGGCGCTGCTGGCGGCGCTCGCGCTCGCGCGGGGCGACGCCAAGTGCGCGATGACGCAGACCTGCGTGAACCCTGGCAACGTGCCGGACTACGACGCGTGCATCCCGGAGGCGCACCGCGATCCAGTGGACCCCCAGCCGGTAGACGCCCTCCCTCCTTTCGTCTCATGACTGACCGGCATTCCCACTAACGTCGCATTCGCATTCGCTGCTGCTGCTGGTGCAGATGGTCGGCCCGCAGTGGGCGAACGGTGCGACCTCTGCTGACCGAATATGTGTGCTCAGTATAAGTGAAGAGGGGACTCAACAGGTATGATTGTACCAACGCAGTGACGGGCGGCGGCGCGTGCGCGAGCGAGGCCGACTGCAGCGGCAAGGGCGAGTGCGAGCGCGGCGCGTGCGTGTGCCGCGACGAGGGGGTCGTGGCCGGCGCGCACTGCGAGCTCTTCGCGATCCAGTGCCCCGAGTACAAGGACGGCGCGTGCTGCTCGTGGCAGCAGAACCAGGGCATGGCCGAGAACTTCAAGCTCGTCGCGAGCGTCTTCGGCAAGAACAGCGGCGGCGGCTGCGACGCGTGCGCCGCGAACGTGCTCAGCCTCTGGTGCGGGCTCACGTGCTCGCCGCGGCAGCACGAGTTCCTGCAGATGCACCTGCCGTTCCCGAGCACGAGCTACCGGCCGGACCCGATGACGGGCGAGGACAAGGTCAAGGTGCTCGAGCTCGACGCGACGCTCGACAAGGCGTTCACGTGCAGCCTCTTCGACTCGTGCAAGAACACGGCGATCGCGTCCATGAGCGAGGCCATGAAGTCCTCGCTCGGCTTCCTCAACTACCAGGTGCAGACCGGCGCCATCGGCCACGGGCAGTTCGTGCATCTGCACTTCACGGACAGCAGCAGCAGCAGCGAGGAGTCGCCGACGAGCGCGTTCAACCACAGCGTGCTGCAGTGCGCCAACTACTCGGAGGTGCAAGGCGCCGAGCACCTGCTGCCCAAGCAGGCGCAGCTGCTGCCGTCGATCGCGTCCGCGAGCGAGCCCAAGCAGTGTCCCTGCGGCGCCTGCCGCGCCACGTGCGACGCGCACCGCGGCGGCGACAGCGACGACATCAAGATCGTGAGCGACCCGATCTCGCTCTTCGATGGCTTCAACGGCGGGCTTGTGGCCGTCGTGTACGGCGCGATCCTCGCGGCGGCGCTGCTGCTGCGCTGGCGCAAGAGCTACTGACGAGGAGCTACTGACGAGGGACGGCGCGCACTAAACAGCGTACAACGTGATACAAAACGTCTGCGTGTGCTTGCGGTGAAGCGTACGTCGGGAGATCGGCCGCCCTAGAGGATGCTGCAGAAGACGGGGATCGGCACTGGGTATGCGCTATCTCTGCTGCAGGCACGAACACCGCGCGAGTGTGGCGATCAGCCCCCATGCACAGACACGAGCGAACTGACTCACTACGTACACGATGACGACCGGCGGCCGGTGGTGCTGCAGCAGGATGCGGTTCTCCGTGCCGCACACGGTGCACGCGAACGTGGCGCCGTGCGCGACGTTGCGCACCGCGTGCGTGGTGCCGCACGCGCCGCAGCTGTAGGGCACCTGGAAGGCCGGTGCCGCCACCACGGGCGCCGCGCCGCGGTCGAACTGCGCCTGCAGCTCGCGCGCCAGCTGCTCGTCCCGCGTCGTGTCACCGCTCGGCTGCGCCGCAGCAGGCGCCGAGTTCGCGAGCTGCTCGGCCGGGTACAGCGAGCGCTCGTGCGCCATGACGGTGTTGCTTGGTGTTGGTGTTGCTTGTGCTCGGCGAATATGAGAATGATCAGAGTCCAACACTGGTCCGCCTGTGATGTCACATAATCACCACCTCGACATCGAAACTATCTTTGACATAGATAAAGTCCGACCTAAAACAGATGTTCGCTGGAACATAACTTGGAAAGGATCATCCTGAAAAGTAGACATTAGCAACTAAATCGAGCACATACTGTCCATCTTGTGATCCCTCGCATTCCGATCACAGATCCGCTGAGCCAACGTCCTCAACCTTCACATGCCTGGTTCTGCTGCTGCTCGCCTCGCGCTGCTCCCTGATCATCGTCACTGCGACCACCACGATCGTCGCCAGTAACACGGCGACCGCAGTCCCGACCGCTACGACACACGGCGGCCCGAACGACCGAGTCACTCGCTTGCTGTCGCCCTTGCTCGCATGCAGCGACTCCGTGCACCGCGGTCCACGCCACAATGCGCCAGCGGTGCACTCACAGCGGCCCGCAATGCACGACCCGGAGCGGATGCTCGGCGTCGTCGTCTCCCTGTTACCAGAGGACGCCGGCAGCGCGATCGTGCAGTCTGCACTCGAGCGGCAGAACGCCTTCCCTGTCACCTCCAACACTTTGTTGGCGCCGTCCTCGAAGTCGGAGAGGTGGTCCTGGATCCACTGCTTCGTCGGGTGGCTCTTCGGGTCGCACCCAACCTGCATCTTCGAGCTCGCGGACGTGTCCTGGTACAAACGGATGTAGTCGATCTTGAGGTACATGGGGAACGCGTCGCAGATCTTGTTGGCCTCG